>JBAGKK010482287.1:0-16851 GCA_037177015.1 Euceroptres primus
TTACGTTTTATAATGAATTTTGCATGAATAATATGTCATAAATGTACAGAATATGTTTAAACAGTACGCTACGAATAGAATTTATCAATATCTAGTGTTTAATTACATAGCTTTTTTGATTTTTAAAAGGGACCCCCCTTGATTATATTTATTTTTATCGGCATTCACGTTTTTATATTTCTTCTTTATTATGTACACAGTATATCCAAATGATGGTGAATCCAAAAATTTTATCCATTTTTACGTGTCTCTAGCGGTTTACGAGATACATGAAAAAATACTAATTTTACATTTTCATAAACTATTTATTAAAATAGACTTGAAAGTAACATAAAGAAAATACTATTGCTAATATTGTTTTCATTCTTTTGACAATATTATTTTCTAATGTTGCGGTAGATTTATTCTAATTTTAAAATTTTCATGGCAAATTTTCGATATCTGAAACCATCATGATCTGCTGAATATGAATTTTAAACTTTCAGAGCGCTAATTTCCAAATTAAAAAATTTTTATTTATAAATTTGAAGGCTCTCTACCTGTTCAAACTTTTATTAAAGAGTTCCGAGAAGGGTTCTCAATATAGTCATTTGTGAACCATGCTTGCATTAATGTAGTTGATATCTGTAGGTAGTATAGGCCCTTTAAATGTCACCTGAGTGAGAAAGTTTATTGTGGAAGAAGAATAGAATGAGAAAGATATAGATCCATAGATTAGCCATAGAAATTAGGCTCTATTTCACCAGTCTAAAAGTACTGCAGGTATAAACTAAACAGTGTATACCAAAATAAGACCAAAGTTGGTATATTCCTGGTCTAAAAGTGGTATAAACTTGGTATATATTTTTACAAGGGCCGACTTAGGATACCGGGTTACCTAAGACGGGACAAATACATATTTTCTTCAACATCGAAATTTATCGCCTTTTAAACATTTTTTGAACTTTTAAGCATATGAACTTTGTAAAGCAGACATGAAACTATGATGTCAGTAATCGCTTTTGCTTCTGAAGTTCATTAAAATCGAAAATTTTCAGAAAATATGGAAGGGCCGTCTTAGGTAACTTTCCCCTATCTAATTACAATCTGAAATACATGAATTCCGCTACTAACAATTTTTACAAATGTACAGAAATCTTTAGAGAAAAACAATATTTTCTATCACTGATTTACCGTATCATCAATTCATTCATTCATTTCAACCTAGTATTTTCTTCAGAATAATCGTCTAAGTAAGAAGCAAGATTCCAAATCCACTAGAGCATCACCAAGGCTAACATCTTGTCACACCTCCTGACATCAAAAGCTCCTAACAATACTCAATCTCGCAAATTCCAGACATTTGCCATCAAAGAGATAAACATTTACCACCTAGCGGACATTCCTCATCTGGGATTCATCGAAGGTAATCTATTCCCAGAGATATTACAGTCATTAACAAGTAACGATCACCGAATGACCACTCTTTTCCACCTCTTTTGCGAATTTCAGTTTAAAAAATGCCCTCTTCCTGCCAGGAATGCTGGAAAAACACCTAGTCTCTCGATACCGAAGCAATTTCGATGAAAGAATTTGTCAGAAAATCGGCGAACGCCACACTTTCAACGAAGCAATTATGAATTGTCATAAACCCTGCAGGTGGAACTTCCTTTTGCAAATCTGTATGCGGATACTCTTAGATCATAGGAATGCGCAAATGGTTGGGCAGCAAGAAAGAACCGTAAGAAATGGCGAACGAGCACACTTATATCAAACCGGCAGTTAAGCCGCAGGTCGTAGTGAACCAGCTCATCGACTCGTTCGACCTTTTTTTCTTGTTCTTTCTTTCTCTTTTGCACGCGAATAAACATGCTCGGACTTTGGTTACCGCTACCGTAGATTCCACGACCACGCCCAACACTATTTCCCTTTACTATCTCTGTTTTCTTTACGTATATGCATACCAAACTTCCTCCAAGGCAGCGTTAAATCCCGACAAGAAATTTACTTCTGTTTTAGTTTTGATGCTTTTCCATTTTAAATTGATAGTATTAGGAAAAACAGTTTAAGAAAGAAAGACATATTCTCAAAGGCTTCCACAGTTTTCAGTACAAGTTGATAAGTATCTCTAAAACTGATCATAATCGGAGGTATCATCACAAGAAGAATCGTAAACCTAGATGATAGATTTCAACTGGCACGAACCGATAAATTATTGTATGAGAAATACTGAACGGTTAAATGTTCAAGTTGCACAATGGTAAAGTTTGATTGTTTGAATTTTATCTGATAATCTGCGAAAAATGATAATCGCTCAGGTTTTGTAATCACAAATTGCAACTCCGACGCTTTTGTGGAACACGTGTTTCAATAAGTAGTTATCTGAATATCTGTAAAAATTAAGGTACTGAGAGTTGAAAGAAACAGATATTAAGTCGATATTAATTATAGGGTAGACTCGGAAAAATGTATTTGTTCCATTGTAACCTTCGATCGAAGGTTTTGATTTGAGATTATGTTGATGGGAATTAATGATGGGATCGATTCGTAAAGTGATATGGATGCAGAAGGGAAAGTAGGAGATTTCAGACTACATTTTTCAATTGACAGATGGAAAGGGGCTTATGATCTAAGAATTTGAAAACACTAAGAAATAATTGGTTTCAACCGAAAAGTTTTAATGAGGCATAACAGTTTCTTGCAAAAGAAACAGTTGTTTTTGTTGTAAAAATCATCAAACAAAGGAAACTCGAAGCATTGTTATTCTAATTGAAATACTGACATGTAAGCTACGGCATTTGCAAATCAAGGAGCGACCCTTTGTATGATCGGTTACGGGTTACGCCAACGCAAGGGAAGGAAGAGTCGGGGTTATTTCTGCACGTTCAACAGTTCAACGCAGTCATTTTATGGAAGCAGTTCTTGTGGGCGGATAAGTGTAGTTGTAGAACGTTCTCTTCCGTACGTGACGTTCTCGGCAGCGCCACATAAGTAATGCGTATCATACGGAACGGATTTCTTCTGATTGGAGGATATGATATTGTACAACACTCTACAATCCATAACTCTTACACTATACAATGTACAGTTTGATATTGTCAACATAATATAGATGAAAGATAAAATAGAAAACAGATTTCGGCCTTCTCCGTGGAAAAATGAGATCGTGTACTGGTTCATTGACCAGACTCAAAATCGATGGCTATCAGTACTCCAGATTGGAGATTTGAACAATTAGCTCTAGACGATTTGTTCATGTTGCTCGTAAATTTTTCGCCGAACACAAGGAATTGTTTCTTTGTTAATCACCGAGGGGGGTTTGGTAATCATGATTGTAAAATTTAATCAGCGGAACGATTTAGAAAAATAAACTATCGAATGAGAATTAATTAGAAGATGTTGATTTACAGTCTAAAATAGTATCTTGTTGCCTATCAAAATGATTCGACAATGCATGCATTTCATTAGAGCACATGTATCTATTATTTTAAGTTAAATTTTCGTTAGTCCTATAAAAGATGCTTGATTTTTCGTAAGAACAGTATTTTTCCGTACACTGAAAAAAATGTTTGGTTGTGACAACTAGCTTTTTATTAGTAGAGATAGTATTAGTTGCGACAACTGCTTGGATGGTAAAACTAACTAACCGGTTTGGTGGGGCAAGATGTCACCGCTTGTGTTCCTGCGTAATGTATATTGGTGAAGTTAGTAATTATAGTCATAACAAATAAAGTAGTCACATTTATCACCAATATATTTTCCAAGAAATAAAATTAGTAAAAATTACTACTTTTGTTCCTTGGTGACATTGGCAGAACTGAGGACTGAAAAATGTTGCCAACATTCGTGCCTAAATATCGCATCGCGTCATGTTTACGATAATAGCCATTTTCGTTTTAACATTTCTATGAAACAATAAAAGACAAGGTGAAGCCATTCTTATTAAAAACTTTGTTTTTAGATAAATTAAAAAAATGTTGGAAATGAAGCTGCTGCTGGAAAGTTTGGGGTTTGTGGATTACATCGAAAAGTTCGAAGGTAAGTAAAAAATCTGTGCATAAATGCAGCTTTCACTAAACGAAATAACCTCGCTGTATCTTTGGAGTTACCAATATTTTGTCCGGGAGCGCTTTTGTCCCTTTTTAGAGGTATAACATTGGTCGTGTGTCATAAAAAACCATCCGACTGATATAAGAACTTTTCTCAGGTAAAATAGGTTAGATTCAATTTCGCGTAAAAATAAAGTAACCATATTAATTGTAAGACCTACTAATCCAATAGTAAGGCTTAATAAAAGTTGTAGCCCCAACCATTGAAATAGCAGCGGCATATATTACAAACTAAAGTAGTTGGTCCTACTACTTTAATAGTTGACCCAACCAACTATATTTTTTCAGTGAAAGAACAGCATTTTTCCATAAGAACAGTATTTTTCCGTAAGAACAGTATTTTTCCTTAAGAAAAAGTATTTTTCCCGCTGAAATCGTATGTTTTTTATTTTAAAACATATATGGTATATCCAATATAATTCTAATGAAACAGTTTTTACTAGAATTGTAAATCTTATCTAATGATATTAATCATGGTAAGGGAAAATTGCATCAAAATCGATTGATACATTCACATAACCAATGAAAGGAGTACGATTGTGACCCTAGAACTTGAGATCAGTGGGATGGTTATGGTACAGTGAAACTCCTGTGAATAGCTTGTTCTAAAGGATTCGTTCAAGCGTTGAGTGTTTAATTTCACATGGCTGATCCGGATACGAAAGCTGCTGGAGTACGAAGATAGTAACTTGCATATGTTCAGTAAGTGGAGGAATTAGCACAACATGCGTGAGTGATTGACACTGAAATTAATTCATTGTGAAGAATTCTCAAATGAAATAGAAGATGGTCAAGTGTTTTAAAATCATTTTTTAGATAGAATTTCAAAGATTAAATTGTAGTAACATTTTCTTTTAAATTAACATCTTTAAAAGTATAGCTACACTGTTACAAATTGTTGCATGCTTCACAGGTGCAACTTCGATAACGTGTAAACGATGCTTTTAGAACTAATTTCCTCGACAAGGATCTAAAGTATCAAGCTGAAACCGCTAAACTGAGCTGTGTTATTAGTGGCTTCAGGGCTCGACTGAAGTACAGGTTTTACCTGTAATAATTGTGATAATTGTCAAGACTTAAAGGGACGACCTATTATAGATGAATCTAATGATCCCCTAACACGAACTTTTTGCGACAAAAATCATCGCGATTTATAGTTATTACTGCTAATGAAAATGCTCTTTTTCCTCAAAAGAAAAACTTAGCTAAAAATTTTATGAATGATCTATTCATCGAATTGTTTTTAAATTTATAGCCTCGATATCTATCAACTCTATATTATTGATATAATCCACATATAAGATATACATCTTACGTATGTATTTGCATTCAATATATTCACATCTGTGAGAACTTGAATGCATTTAAGGAAATTTGTATTGGAGGTATTTAGAAGAATCGAAGACAATGACCCAGATAGTAGAATAGCATCCTTTATGAGACTTGTCTATGAGAGGGAAAGGACGAAGATTGTAGGATGTTCTATGTCGATTTCAGGCAACTCGACGTCCTTGAAGTGAAAGAAGCGAAGAGAGTACCTTATTTCTAGGTAGGCGTGTTCATGCGCATCGTGGCCTCGAATCATTATATCACACCCACACGCCTCCACTGAACTTAGATTACGTGCCCTGGTCACCTTCCATATTTGAAAGTTCATTATGACTAATATTACAATGAAGAATTGTTATTTAATTCAGTGGTCTTCATATAAAAAATTATTTTCGAAATCTTTCGACTTAAATAAATTGAATAAAATTTGATACACTTTATACATGAAGCTGTGAAGACCATTTGCCTCATGTTAATTTTGCTATCTAGATCTAGAATATAGATTGTAACTTTAGAATAAAATATAGCTCTCTCTACAAGTATTGTCTAGATTCTAGATAGTTTCTGCAATGTATTTCTCTTTGTGACAAGTTATCGAAGTACCTATTTTTTCTCTGGATAAAAATAGAAAGGATCTTGTTTACATTTTTCCAAATCGTATTTTTTTCATTGATTAAGCATTGAATTTATTTCCCAACAATAAAACGAGTTATTTAAATCTCCAATTCAATTCCCTTCGAAACGATGAGCAGAATGGGTTAACAAGTCGAATCAGAAGAGCGTTTCGTCGTTAAAATCGCCATAAACGTCGGAAATACGGTCAAGACCGAACATTGAAATGTATCCCTATTATTCTTCCTTTTTATCTCGATCGTCGTTACTATGAAGCAGTTGCAACTTTAGCATCCGCGGGTTTCAATAAAGAGTCCGATCTCGTGACTGTCGAGGTGATCCGTATATCAAGCGAAAAAGCGAAAAGAAAAGTCACCAAAGTCTGTGTCTCTAAGTTTATTTGTTAACATCATAAGAACACACATATAGTAAAATAGAACCTCGAATACGAAATGCAGTAGACATGTGAGAGAACGCACACGTTTCTCAGTCTCGCATCGTGGAGTTTTCCCACACGTGGTTTCTTAGACAGGCCGCGGCCCCTTGCCCTCACTTTTTCTTCTGGGTTGACTTGAATTTGCAGTCGTAACCCCCTTCTTAACCTCATCGGTTTGCCGTTGTATATATTTCACTGATGGGTGCTACTTTGTAGCAAAAAATATTGTACTTCCGTTTTCAAAATAAGGGGTTTCGTGACAATGATGAAGGTGTAGAACTATTGTCAATTTTCTAAGGAACAACATACAATATACATGTTGCTAACGAAAGAAGATACACATGTTTGCGGAAAACTGATGTATATGTTAACAGACAAACATACATGTTTTAAAAGAAGAACATAAATATTTTTCTCGAGAAGATTACACTTATGTTCTTAAAAAAACATAGATGTTGCCTACGGAAAACTGGTATGCGTTATCATAAAAACATACCTATTTTAAAAGAGGAAAGTATACATTTTTCAACTAAAGAATATACTTATATTCTTAAGGAAAGACATATATTTTTAAGGAAGAACATACATAATCTCTACAATTTCAAAATGTAGGTTTTAAAGAACCTACATCATACACATTTTTATACCGTAGAATACACTTATGTTCTTTAGGAAAAACATACTTGTTGCTTACGGAAAGCTGATTTATGTAAACAGGCATTAAAGTGCATTAAAGAAAGAGCATACACATTTTCCTTATGTTTACACATTTACAATTATGTTCTTAAGGAAAAACATACATGTTTCTTGCGGAAAACTAGTATGTGTTATTATAAAAACATACCTGTTGTAAAGGAAAGATACTTTGCCACTGCATATTCTTAAGGAAAACCAGGCAAACATGTGTTTTTAAGGATGGATATGCACAATCTTTACTGATGAATACACTTATGTTCTTAAGGATGTTGCTTACGAAAAACTGATTTATGTTAACAGGTTTTAAACGAAGAACATCCATCATACACATTTTTATAACGTAGAATACACTTATGTTCTTAACCCTTCGAGACCACACCTATTTATTCGATCATCGTGACCACACTGGGTCAAATTGACCCTGTATCATTTTGTATATGTTACTTGTTTTAAGGTACGCGTCTGATTGAGCTGAAAAAATTCAGGGGTATACTTTTGATATTCTTAAATGTGATAGTACAGTGTAGAAGCGTAAAAACTAATCATAAATATGAAAAAAAATTCTAGAAAAAAAGTTTTGGAAAATCATGTTTCATTTGACTAGGAATTTACATATCTCAAAGAGTCATCCCATGTAATGACAAACACATAATCAATGCAAAAAAGGACTCTTACATGAACTGCAAGTTGCCTAACCTTAACTTTCCGACTCTTTAGAGACAGAGGTACGCCGACGAGAAAAGAGGGAGAAAGGAAACGAAAAGAGAGTCAACCTATCCAATCTCTCGCTCACTTTTTTCCCCTCCATCTCCCCAGACTTTGGTACTGTTCAGAAAATTCATTTTTCGATTGCGAATGGTTCTTAGTCGCCCAAACAACTAAGAAGCAACTAAATGTTGCTTACGGAAAACTGGTATGTGTTATCATAAAAACAAACCTGTTTTAAAAAAATAAAATAGACATTTTTCTGCTGAAGAATATACTTATGTAAAGAATGCCCCTTTCAGTGAAAAACACAACATGTCTCTAAAGTGAAACATATTCCTTTGAATGGAGAAACATATGCATGTAAAAGAAAATCTATAGACATATATTTCTCCACAATTCTGGCATAAATTTCCCTAAAAGAAAGAATGATTCGACCCGCCTTTCTATTTTTGTTTCGAGAGTCTTTTGCAGGATCAAGAAAGGGTGGTTGAAGAGGAACTTCCGGTTCCATCGGTTTCTTCCTCGATTCGGGTGGATATCACCTGGTGATGAGTCAGAGAAGTAAAGTAACTTTTCGAGTGCACCTGCTACTCGAGGCCCGAAACACGTAGCAGGTTCCATCCGCCATTAGGCAGTACGCTTTACTTTCTTACAACTCAAGCAGACTTGCCAGTTGAACTCTACTCTATAACTATACTAAGGCACATGCCGTAAAAAGAAGGGGACGGTTTCTTCCTTTATTGTATCCGAAACGAGTCCCGGATTCATGGCCCAGCGACTTGTGACATCATAAGACACTCCTGATTGGCCACATGGAGGTTTTAAATTATTGCAGGGATTGTGATCGAGTGAAGGAGTAGTTCAAGGGTTTAGATATATGAGAAATTGAATACAACTCCAAAGAATACAGCCAAAACTTCGAATGGAAATTCAATCAGATTGCGACTTAAAGTGTGGCCTTGTTGATATGAACCTAAGGTCTATTTTCAGGTAGTAAACAAGATCGAAGGACTAAAATTCATCTGCGTCATGTGGACTATGTAAGAGCAGCTGCACAATGGTTGATAGCACGTGCCACTCTCCTGTTCTTATCCCAACCAAAAGGACAAAATCATGAAGCATCATGTCAGGTGCGAATCTATTACACGAAGCAGCTGCAGGTCCTGATGACCCTTCTTAAATTCCGCCCACTAAGTCTTCTGTAACTCTGATCGGGACCACTCTGCAAAAACTTTTTGGAGCAGATGCACCAAATGACTATGTTAAATAGGGCAAAATAACCTAAATTGGCTCAAGGACCCAAAAGCACAAATCAACACTGATCCACATTAGGTTATGTCCCATGTTTCAGTGGTAACTTATTACCTGATAATGCTGGTTCTTTCCGAATAATGATGATCATTTGTATCTATTTTTATGTGAGTGCAAAAAATTGTAGCAAGAGATGAAATTTGTTTATCAACAATCGAAAGTTCTCTGGGTTAAATGGAAATGAGACACCAGAAAAAAGAGTGGGTGTAGCATATATAGTTATACTAAATTTTCGGTGACACAACGAAGACGTGGGAGGTCGCATAGAAAATGGAGGAAACCAGTTCGACTAGTCTTAGATCTCTAGATCTTTGAACCATTGATGACTCATCATAAAATGCATTATAGTTGCCTTATTGGTGCCGCAACCGCAAAATGCTTTATATGGGTAAACTTTGATCAAGTCGAATCTAGGCAAATTGCGTAAGTTTTTTAAAAAACAGGAGGCTCATGTTCTCTCTAATTGGAAATATTTTCTTCATTATCAGCTAGGTTAAATCAATCTTTTGAATAAGTTAAAAAATAAAATTATACGTATCTATGAATGTATGCCTTAATAAGTAACCAGAAAATGATGAAGGTGTAAATGCGATAAGAGAGAGTTTTTCATCCCCCCAAAGTATAATGCCAATTAGAATAGGATTCAGTAAGCTTTACTAATTATACTTTAGCTGGGTCTGTGGGTAGAGGTCTGAGACGATAAGAGGGGAAGCCTTGCGTATTACGGAGGCAAGTTCAGTCGGTGTGTTCCTTTAATTTGGATTAAATTCCTATCCAGTGGGAGCATCAATAGCTGCGTGCGACGAGAACGTTCACTCACGCTTTCACAGTGCTTGTGAGAAGCTAAAGTCACGAACCGTTCTCGAACCTTGAACCCCATGAAGATGGCGTGGGTGCAGGAAACGCGGATACGGACGAAGCGATGTCACCGTCTCGTGCCCTCAGTATAAAATGGTTCTCAACTTCTGAAATTTCAAAGTTTTCCAAATAATCTGTGACATCTATGCACAAACGAATTTCTATTAGAAAATTTAATTAGATTCTAAAAACTTCCTCAAATAGTAAAATTTTAATCAGCTATCAGATATCTAATAAAAACAAAAGTTTAAAGCGTACCAAAAAAAAAAAGTTCAAAATGACCTGCAACAAAAATAAACTATTATAAGATCCTGATATGGTTCAAAGTGAACCAAAATGGTTCAATATGAACCAGTATCGGGTTCTTTTTGGAATATGGTATTGATATTGATTTATTTTAAAATAAACTCAAGAATGGTTCAAAAAGAAGCCGAATATCGGGTTCCTTTTGAACCATGGTATTGATATTGATTTAGTTCAAAATGAACCGAAGAATGGTACATTATGAAAACTCAAAAAAATGTTTAGTTAAGTTAACCAGAATTCTGAACTGAAAAAAAAAGTTTAGCTGGATTTCGTCTTCTGAGAAAATAAAGCTGTGTTACCTAAATACCTAGATCTTTTAGCTAAATTTTGCCATTTAAAAATTTTGTAGATAGAAAAATTTAGTTAAAACAACTAGATATTTAGGTAACAAAGCTATATTTCCTTAGAAGGAAACTTTCAATGTAGTTAAATATGCCCTTACTATTTTTTCTGGTTAAAGTAACCAGAATTTGGATTGTTTTAACTAGAATTTCTAGTTACTTTAACCAGAAAAAAATAGTAAGGGCATATTGAACCAGAATTTTCCTAGTTTTTTTTTGGTGAATCAATATCAGGTTCTTTTTGAATTATGGTATTGATATTGATTTGATTCAAAATGAACCGCAGAATGGTTCAATATGAAGTAATGTCAGGTTCATTTTGAACCGAATCAGGATCTTTTCTATTAGTTCATTTTTGATACTTTTTGACACTTTGAACTTCTGTTTGCTTCATTTTGAACTCACATTTTATCTGTATAAAGTGAACATTTAAAGTGAATTATTCAGATTTCTTTTGAACATAAATTTTCAAGAGTACTTTTCAACATTAGATGTCAAGACTACATTTCAAGGCTGTGATTTCAAAACGTGAGTTCAAAATTAACCAAATAGTTTCAAAATAAACTGCAACAAAAATGAACTATCATAAAAGACCTTGATTTGGTTCAAAATGAACTGAAAAACCGCTCCATATGAACGAACATTAAGTTCATATGGAATCGAATCATGGTCTTTTATAATAGTTTATTTTTATTGCAGATCATTTTAAACTTCTTTTTGGTTCATTTTGAACTCAATTTTTCTCTGTGATCCTAAAGTGAAGATATTAAAATTGTTTACTAAGTCCTTTCCCAAAAATATAACTGCAAGAAGAGGAGATAACATAGGGGGAAAAAAACAATACACTGATCGGTGGATCAAGAGCCCATGTATCGAGGACCACCTTCATGGTCGTTCACGCTTCACTGATTCTGTCCCCCGCCCCTGAGCGTCCCGCGACGACCCCATTGCTCGGGCAGTCAGGGCCGCCAGATGTTGTTTACATCACGACTCTCTGCGCATTTACTTTTCTACGTTCATAGACTATATACGCGGTCCTGAAGACTACTCGCTCGAATAGCATTGAGTCGAGGACCGTCTACCCCCGAGCCCGGCTCTCGATCCACCGATGAGTGTATTTACCTCAATTCCGGGATCAAATTTGCCTGAAACCAAAATAATTATATTCAGAAGATATATTTTATCCAAGTACCGGGTAATTTTATTTCGTCTGAATAAAAAGTTACTCCATCAAAAAACTCCCTAAAAAATCTGCTAAATTAACATAAAAAATAACGCAAATTATTTGTTGGAATCCGAGCAATAGATTTTGTCTGTAATAATTACAGAAATTTGGAGATCATCCTGTATTTTCCCTGAAATTTCTGTAAATATTACAGAAAAAAATCTGCTATCCCTATTTTGACAGATGATTAATTGACAGGGTTACTACAGAAGTCAAATTTCAAAATTCCAGGTCTTTTCTAGATTTTCCAGATCTAATTTTGAAAAAATTCCAGTCAATTCAATTCAATATTTTACTGGTCACAAACTAATTTGCCGATAATTTCTGGTACCTACTGTGATTAAGAAATGCAAATGTTAAGGGCTTTTCAATAATCATTGAAAATCAATCAATTCCCATTAATTTCCAATTTCAAAATCCTCAGCCAATGACTAAAATAATTCCAGTCATTTTTTCAAAACTCCATGACTTTTCCAGGTTTTTTTAGAACTTTTTCACAATTCCATGACATTTCCAGGTTCTCCAAATCTTGTAGCAGCCCTGATTAATTAATTAATTTAAATTCAACAATATTTTTTCCCTTTTTGTAACAGATCATCATTTTTGTTTTTTTCAGTATCAAATGTATTTGTTTGTAACAGTTACTATTTTTGTTCCATATTGTTGTATTTTTGTTGCATATCTTCAGTAAACAATGTTGGTATAAATATCTTCCTAAAAACCCTTTCCTATCATAGTATATATTATTATAGGAATAATTGAAACTGTTAATCTAAAAAAAGAATTATAGTATATCATAGGCTGTACCTAATTGATAACTATTTTTATAATAAAGCTCCTGAGGAGGAAATAAGTGTTTCGAAACATCAAACAAGCAACGAAAGATTTTTTGATGGTCTAAATTGGTCGTTTTTCCTTCTCAACAAAGGAAAAGAATATAATTTTAAAATATGATTATTTTCAAGACCAGTATGACAAGTTTTTCGAAAGTTTTTGTCTTGTTGGTAACTATTTATTCGGCAAAGACCTCGATTTAATTACAAGATTTGAAACAAAATTATGTAATCTTATAAGACACGCGGATTTATCTTGAAATATGGAAATGTAAATGGAATTAGAGTGTCAGAGAGACCGAGTTGTTTATCAGTTACAAAACCGGAAAATAAAATCTTTTTCAAAGTATTCTATGCATTTAGGAATAATGAAGGCATCAAACATTATCATAATTAAATCTTTTCAAGAACAACTCATAAAAGCTTGATGAATTAATTAAATGAATTGAATAATTGAATTTTCATTAATTCTTAATTTTTCTAAACAAAAGAGCGTTTTTCTATTGACTTTGAGAAAAATCACAACAATAAAATAATACTAAGAATGATAATTCCTGTCACAGTAAATTACTGGATGTGGTTTGCGATAAACACGATGTGACTTGCGATATCGCAGTTATGAATCGCGGTCTACTTTTTACCTTATTTCCGTTGAAGGAAGATCCTCTGAATGAAGGGAAAGCAAGTTGAAAGCAAAAATAAATGTACTACTTTTTACATTATCCCAGATTTTTCTATCATCCGTTATTCTTGTACTAGCAAATATTTTTATATTATTCCATTTTTTGTTGAAAATTATGACACTATTACTAAAAACAAAAACAATTTTTATTTTCTCAGTGGCAAATTGTTTTAAAAATTGAACTATTATATTTTAAGCTTTATTTATTTTTTACTAACAATTGCTAATAGAGATTTTAATCAGAATTACTTTTTTCCTAAATACATAATATTATAAAAAGTATCTATATATTGAAGTTCCAGTCACGATTCACGATTTTCAAGTGCATCGTTAATATTACACCTCTGACAGTTTGCTACAAAACGAGACCGATGCTCGATACTTTCGCCGCTCGTAAATTTTAACCGAAACGGATCGCAGGATGTAAAATGTAGGATGTTCGTCTCTGTACCGAAGCAGGTGAATTTTATTTTCGTACTTGAGTACCGAGGTAATAAAAATCAACAAGTTAAAAATATACGTGTTGCAATTGAACAAGGTGTTACAAACTGAACATAATTTGCAAATTGGCTCCTGCATCATTTAGATTAACATAAATTGTTCCTTATATTGTTAAAATAAATCTCTTCAGTACATATGCTCAAAATTATTTTAATCAGCAATAATTAGTGGCAGTGGCACAAGAATATGTACTTAAAATAATTGCATGGTAAAATTATCATTTGCATCCATGTCACGACAGTGAAAGCAAACCTACAATTCTTAATCAGGAGGGAACCATAGCAGATTGGACATCCGCAACACCGATCGTATTTAATTGTTTCCGGAAGTTTCGACGCAGGTCCCTCCAATTTTGGAGGCAGGTGTTACAAGAACAATGACTAGGGTTCTTCGTTTTTTCCAGTATGCCCAATTCCCTTCAGTATTTACATGAATCATTCCTTGCAATATTGTACCGTATGTCACTCAAATAATGTACTTTGACAGTTCTGTTGACACTATTTCAGAAAGCCATTATGTTTGCGTGAAACTACAAAAACGAAAAAAAAGACAAGTAAAATGAAAAAACCAAGATAGGATAACGACTCAAATAGTGGGCGACCGATCTAAAGTGTGCCATCCCATGTAAAATAATTTTAACAATTACTGAATAATGATCTATAACAATTATTTACTTAAATAATTATTTAGCATAAGGTGGCCGAACATTATTTAATAGTTTTCTTTATAATTATCATTTATGTAAATAATTTTTTTGCATGCGGGGGCTCAGTATTAATAGGTGTCCCACTATTGGGGTCGCTACCCTACTCTGTAAAAGATATAAAAAATTTAAATTTCTCATCAACCATTGTGTGTAATGAAAAAGTTTTACAAAAAATGGTCCATCCACGAAGTGCAAATTTCGAATATCTATAGCTTTATTTTAATTAATTTCATCTTTCGAGAGTTTTCCACTTTTAAATCTTATTTTTATATTCAAAGCTTCTGAAACGATTTTTCAAATCGAAAAATTCTAAATAAATAAGATTCCTTCAACTTTCCCAATATTAAACTTTAATTTACTTAAAACAAACTAAATTATATAAAAAGTGGGTAATGATTAAGATTATTCAAAAAATTCGACTTATTTTTTGGTAAAGAAGGAAGTAAATTCGAAGTCATAATACAAGTGTCTATAGTCTTAAATGTCGTTAAATTATCTTGGTCTCTATGCCAATACACACACTAGACTAAAATACGAGAAAGATAACGGAGAGTCAACTCAAGTAGGTATCCGTTGTCACGTTTTACTACAAAGATAACGTACTCTCCTCTGTGAGCATTTTACTCTTGTACTATCATCACTCGACACAATTTTATCTCCAAACTAGACAAGTGCACTTTTTTTTCAAAAGATAATTTGACGCCAAAAAAGAAAACCTTGACGAAATTCTTGCCCTACCTTATCGATTTGCTCTAAATCTTTGCAGGTAACCTGTTGTTTCAAGAATTCTTTTTAGGACATTTTTGGACCTGGAGTCATCTATGATCTTAACTAAATACCTTGCTAAATAAGAAGATATTTAAGGACCCAAACTCTAATAAATTCTTTTTAATGCCGAAAATTCTATTTTTAAGAGAATCCTAAATGTACCAGTTAAGAATTTATATAAGGAATATGAGGGGCATTATTTCTTAAATGTCCCAACCCGAAAATGAAATATTTCAGATCAGGCTCAAACTCAAGCTACTGGATGATAATTATACCAAAAAATATTTTCTTGTTTTGTCGAAAAGAAGCCGAGTTATAAGTATTTTTTGAAAATTTCAAAATTTGACCTAGATTTATCAAAATAAAAAAAACCGCTAGTTACTAGTTTGGGTAATTCCTTGTTGGGGTGAATCTTAATTATGTTCACTTCATGAACACTGTGCTTCCTCTTAAAGGCTATTTTTTAACAATTAATAATAGGTCAATTGATTCGTCTCGTTAAAAAGAGTAAATTTGGTTGTTATAATATTTATATATTCCCAAAATTGAAAAACTTTTTCTGATATACACGTAAAAATTTTTTTATTTTATCTACTATAAATATAGTTAGTCATAAAAGGTTTTTAAATAGGTCAATCGACTGGTCTCCTCAAAAAGAATAAATTCGATGCTTATAATATTGCTATATTTCCAAAACTGAGAAACTTTCTTTGATACAAACGTAAAAATAATTTAAATTTTATAACCATTATAAAATTAGTTAGTCATAAAAGGTGTTACAATAGGTCAATCGATTCGGTTCGTCAAAAGGAATAAATTTGGTTCTTGTAATATTGTTATATTCCCAAAATTGAAACAAAGTTTTACTTATAAAGGCAAAAATTCAAAATACAAAAAATCTTAGATGAGGAAATTTTTTGTTTGAAGATGATTACAAGCATTATATTTATTTTCATCAACTAAATACCATCCTATATTAAAAAAATTATATATTGAAAGTCTTTTATTACTTAAAAAACAGTGATAAAAATTATTCAAAATTTCGAATTTTTCAAATTTACTTTTTGTTATAATATATCAAGATATTTAATGAATCAACATCACTCTTTTTTGATAGAAAAAGATGTATGTCTATGCAACCTCCAAATCTAGAATAATTTTCTTGACTATAAAAAAAATAACATCTAAAACGATTTTTGAGAAAAATATTCTAGGAAGAAAGCTGAGATTTTTTTAAAAATAAAATCCTTGAAAAGCAAAAAGGACTTTTTTGTTTCCGAGAACCTGAGTTTTGAGGTAACCTGATCTTTTCAAACAATTTTTCCTATGGAGGCAAAAATGACGACAAATATCGGAGCGCGAAGCACGACGGCGACTCCGCGCGCCCTAGGCGCGCTGAAACTTGCGAGCGAAGCGCGCGATGAGAATGTGCCCTCGCCCCCGAAGGGGGC
>JBAGKK010482298.1:0-16850 GCA_037177015.1 Euceroptres primus
AATGATTTTCCCCAACGAAAATGTGGATTTTTCCCCACTAAAATGTGGGGAAAATTCCCGAAATTTTTTACAGTGTAGAAAGCATCATGAGCCTTTTTTATCATTAGATTTGGTAGTTTCTTTATAAACATATTATTATTTTACAACAAATTTCAGTTTAAAAAGAAATCAAAAGTTTCGTTCTATTGGCAGAACTTCATGCACACATTAATCGAATGAAGTATTTCTTTTTTAAGTCGTATTTTCAGTTGAACAATGAACACAAAAGAAGTAATATTTACAGAGGTTGATAGTATTTGCCCGAGGAGGGAGGCGGTTGCGATATTTATAAAAATTGTGGTACCGAGTGACCACGGAGTCTTGCTGCCTTTCTCGCGTGCACAGTTACTTTGTGCATTACGATGTCTTTTACCACTTTCTTTACGACCAGTTCAACGTAAGGAGAATCAAGCATTAGCGGCTTTCCAATTTTCAGAGGTAAATTTTAAATACCTCATAAAAAAATTTGAAATCCATTTTCTACACGAATTTCAGACTAGTTTACCAGAATAGTTTACGATAATGGTGCAAAATTATAACCAACTCGAACTTTTGCCTGAGCAAAGCTTAGCTTTATTGAATTTCGTTTCTACAATAATTTATTCTAAAAAACAGTATCTACCGATTTTAATTTGATTGTAGGCTTGACTAAGTCTTTTTCCAATAAAAAACAATCAAACTAAACAAATTATGTATGAAAAGTTTATTTTTTATTTAAATAGTAAATCGTCCACCTCGTAAATACAGTAAACGAGCCTTTCATTTATACTTGGTCAAAGGCAGACCGTGCAATAAAGTTTCCCCTTAATTACAGCTTGATAATCGTTTCGTACACCGGTAATGAGATCTACACTCTCGACATCTTTCTGATCAACTTGCATGCCACTAGTTCATTCCATTATAAATATATTTAATAATAAGTTTACTGTTTCAATCATTCAATATTATCCTTATTTAAAAATTTTTTAAAAGTAAGTGCAGCCCAAAAAAAAACATGAAACACCACCACTCTCTGAGAGCAGTAAATTTTTCAGTGGCTTTCAGCAGCTAGTAACAACTTTTCTAAAATAATGTATTAAAGTTACTCGCCAAGTATCACTTTTTTACGATCTTGGGCGTATAAGCACTCTACCATATGATGGCGTCGTGTAAAGTAATAACTTTGCGAGAATTTAAGAAAATAGGGCACTCAATGAGCAATGATTGCGAAGCACATGAGAACAAGTGTACGTGATGTATAATCTAAAAAAATTAAAATTTTAAATATAAATAGTTTTTAACGAATTGGAAATCAAACTTCATTATAAAGTAATTATCATCGATAAAAAGTAATAACAGTGTCAAATTCTGTAATGGAAATTTAATTATATATAATAGATAGATAGAAATAGATTATATATTGTAATTTGAAAGTGAAATCAGAATAATTAAAGTGATATCTAATAACCTTTTGTTAAGTGGGTTAACAAACAAAAATACATAAGAATCGAGATGAAAAAAACTTATTATTTGTTAATTTCTACAAAAGAAAAAGAAATATGAGTGACTTCGAAAATGGGTTTAAGAGAAAAAGTTGAACCAAGTACTACAAGAAAGGGTTTTAAAACAGCTTTTGAGAAACTGATTATAGAAAACGATATATGAATAACGTTCTGTAAATATGAAAACAAACAGTTTCTTTTAAAGTGCACAGAATTTACAAAACTTAAACACGACTTCAGTCTGAAACCGTCTTAATACTTAATACAAGTCATACCCTGAACGAACATGAGTGACCTAGCCTTCACAGCTCAGTATGAGTTCAGTGACCGCTTATTTCGTTTACAAAAATCTGAACCGTCCCCCACCAATTTACGTGACACATAAGCTGCTTATTTAGCAAAACCTTTCACAAATTAGAATTTGGGGTCGCTGATGTATTGTATTTGAGTAACAAATAATAATTTATTTTCGCTTCATCCAAACCGAAAACAGAAGAAGAAATTTACAAGAAGAGTCTCTGGATAAATTAAATCCAATGGAATTAAAAACAAAATCCTTAGAACCATATTAATCCGACATTTAAAATACTTTGAGAAGGGAATAAATGACGGAATCCTTAAATTTAATATTATTGGATTGAGCTCATTTCTTTCAAG
The DNA here is from genome assembly GCA_037177015.1 of Euceroptres primus. Taxonomy (NCBI): domain Eukaryota; kingdom Metazoa; phylum Arthropoda; class Insecta; order Hymenoptera; family Figitidae; genus Euceroptres; species Euceroptres primus. The sequence goes on from JBAGKK010482298.1 coordinate 2,178, forward strand.
CATTCTTCTTTCTGAACTGTGTTAATCGGAAAACAAGATAATAAAATATTTTAAAATGTGACTTTTCCGCGCAACCTTAATCTCGGAATAAACGTGAGCAGCGCCGTTTTTAAGCTGATCAAAATAATAATTTAAATCTCGCTGAAATTTAATGAAGAAATTAAACTTTAAATTTTAAATATTTTATAATTATGGTATGTGAACCGGTTTTTAGTTTACTGATAAGGATAATAACTTAATTTATACTTTGTACAAATTTTATTTTTAAAAAAGCTAAGCTTTTTCCACATTCTATGTATGTAACCCAATTTCTTAAACTGCGAAACTTTATTTTTACTGCAATTTAATACCGCCTATGTTTTGCTCTTCTCTGTCTGATTCTGACTGGTGTAAACAAACGTGATCACGAAGTTTGTTTTGTAAAATTCCCTGAGTTGTAGAGTAAACCATCTAATACATAATAGTGTTTCGTTTATGCATGTTAAGTTGACGTTAATCGGTACCTTTCACGCGATGTGATAAGACATCTTGTCGAAAAGAAAGAAATTTTAGGGGTTATAGACTCAAGAGAAAAATATTTTCTATAATACACTTCAAACAATGATGAGAGTTTCGAATATGGAATTAGTACAGCAGAGAGAAAAATAGAAAGTATAATAATAATTCTACCACTTTGTGGAAGGTGTTTATACAATTATATTGCTTTAATACTGACATAAGAAGTGTGACACATCAGAATTTAATTTAAAGTTCTTATCTCCATAATATTACTTAATTTAAACCTGTAGGCGTGTTTTCTTGCACGAGGCGAACCACTTGTAAGAGTTATTTCAATAAGTCCTAGATAAACGTTGATCTCTACGAAAATTTTCTATTTCAGGTACGTTAATTAAATTACTAACGGGATTAAATCGGCAAAGGTTGTGGCTCACATTTAGGTCAATTTGGCTGTAATCCAACAACGAAAAGTTAAGATTTGCCTAGCAAACTAGTCTACACGGATATCTAAATGGATAGTTGGAATAAATTGCACTGGCTAAACTCAACGATTAGGTGGTTCGTAATTCATTAGATCATCGTGCGAATGCCATTTCAAGATCGGATGATAAATCGATTCATGGATTGTTAGGATTACATCACCTCGAGACAAATCTCGACAAAGCATGTGGAGCTGAAATTATCGATTACCATTAACAATTCAAAATTTACCTGATGTAAATGAATCTTTTCAAATCAAAATAGAAAAATCAAATAAGGTAAGCAAATCAGTTTTAGCACAGTTTTCAATATAAAAAAGAAAACTTACAGTTTCAACAATTTTTTCATTAATACTGGAATAACCAGCAAATGGCCGGAAAGAAACGAGTGCAAAATTTAAAAAATGAAATTCAGCACAAAAAAATGAATAGTCGTAAAGAGTACATAAAAAGTGATCTAAAGATTGATGACGAGCTACGTGTACGGCATCTTATTCTAATTACTAGGCGGAAATAAGTAGGGCGTTGCAGAATGAAATGAAGTTTTTAAAAAAGAAGAACCGGTTGCAGTCTCCAACACTCATCAGCTGCGAGTTCAGCTGCGTAAGAAACTACATGCAGTTTCGCTTGTCCATCGAACGAGCTTTAAGCATCAATCAAATGTCTTGGCAAAGAACATTAAGAATATTATGCTCCATTCTGCCTCTCTAAAATAGCTTATAACACAACTATCGTTGCGCCATATTTAATTTCCTTCAATCTAACGAAATAATTCTATAGTTGTAGTCCACTCAGAAAAATAGGTAATGAGCTAAGTTTTAAATTATTCTCGTGAAATTTTTAATCATGTGAGTACAGTGAGATTTTCTCGTTTACAGTTTAGTTCAGCAGTAAATCTTTACAGCCATTTTAGAGCTTCCATTAAGAAGAGTAATAACATTTAGTTAAAAGTTAATAAAGGACCTTAAAACTTTTTTATTTCTTAAGGATCTATAATTCTTGAATTCCGTTTCTGAATAATTCTGCGAAATATTGATATTAGAAAATTTTAATGGAAGTGCCTACGAGTACCGAAATTTCGATGCGAATAACTTCGAACTGTACCGGAATTTCGATACAAATAGTCATTGATGCCTGCTCAGCTATTTGCGCCGATTTCCGTTTCAGCTATTTGTGCCGAAATTGCGGTATAAATAGTCGAAGGCGTGACTGAAGCTATTCGTATTGAAATTCAAAATAAGATTAAAGGTGAATTTTAAAAAATACAAAATTTAAAAAAATAAAATTCAAAAAATACAAAATGAATTCAAAAGAATTCAAAGAATACAAGATGGATTTAAAAGAATTCAAAGAATTCATGGTGAATTTAAAATAATTCAAAGAATTAAAAAGAGTTCAGAGAAATGAAAAGAATTCAAAAAATTCACGGTGAATTCAAAAGAATTCAGGAACAAGTGTACACCTGAATTCAGTAGAGGTTAATCCCTCGGAAATAAAGTAAAAAAAATATATAACTGCAGTAAAAAAATCCAAATTAAAATATGTAAATGTATACGAACAGGAATTCCGACAAGACGTAGAGACACCCACCCCCTTTGTGCCCCCACCCCTGATAATGAAATAAACGAGACAAAGAGATCCCCACCCGCTTTTGTGCTACCCCCCTGATAATGAAATAAAGTCACCAAAAATTTAACTGCAGTAAAAAAGTCCATATTAAAAAATGTATATTTACAGGAGTTCCAACGAGACAAAGAGATTTCCACCCCCCTTTGTGTCTCCCCTTAATAATGAATATGTAGCTGATGAACAAGTGTAGAATTTGAAAGATATCTGTTTTTGGGAGCTACAACTTTTATTTAAAACTTTTTTCTTCTAAATCAATATTAATTGTAATAATGTTAAATGAATCGCAGGTATGCGCTTTTCGGAAATGTATCCCAATAGTTTTAAAAGGAGAATTTAAAAAAAATATATAATGCTTTGGTATGAATAGCTTTGAACTATGATTTTGGCTATTTGCACCGAAATTTTGGTAAAAATATCCGTTTGGTATCGACTAGGATATTTGTACCGAAATTATGGTACAAATAGCCCAATTGTAGCTCGGAGCTATCAGACACGGCCTTTTTTTTAAAAAAAAAGAAGACGGAAAGAATTTTGGATATGAATTTGCAAAATATAAACCGGTAATTATGGCTACCTCGGGTAATCGACTTTACCCTGTTGCACAGAATTCATTGAACAGAGTGCATTAGCAAAAGAGATTCAACGTAAAGATTTAAAATAAAATATTTTAATAGACATACCAAAGTGGCACTTTGTTGTTGCTATAGGCAGAATTTCTATTTTGTTTCCGAAATGTCAAGTCACTGAGAAACAATGCACTGTATCCGAGTGAATTTGACAACTTAGCAACAACTAATAACCCATTCGCTATACTGTAATCCACGAAGCAGTCACTCAAAGCATCAACGATTTTGGAGGTTCTACTAATCTACTAACCAACCGCTGTTTAAACGGTACGGTGTAAAAGGAAAACGAAGGATATAATGCGAGATAATGTTAAAATGAAAAACGCTAGAGAAAAGATTTTCCAACTGCTTGTCAGACAAGAGCAGACCGGTCGTTACGTTTACTCATCAGCTGAGAGGTCCAGGTGCAGTAACCTCAACGGTTTTGAGTCTCTGATTTGCACTTAGGGATATTAATCAGCTAAATTAATGATACTTAAGAATAATATATACTTGCTAATACCTTTTTGCGTGGCAAGATATGTCGGCAGTACTCTGATATACGTGAAAAACACCAAATCACAGGAGTAAAAACTTTTTAAAACCCACTCACAATGGAATCTTCCAGTAGACTGACCGGCAACTCAAGCCGTTCCCTCCTGCGTGCACATTCAACGACTGGCGAAGGATTCTTGATTTTCTGGGCGTTTCGGCATCAAAGGAAAGAATTTATTTTCTTGAAGGATCCCTGATAGCACTTATCGCCTGCTACAGTGAATGGCACTTGGTGAAAACACTTATTTGCAGTAAAAATTTAACACAACGAACACCGCTGACAGTTCGAGCTGTCACTTCTCTTCCTTTCTCAAGTATGGAAATCCGGTGAGTGGCGTCACCTTCTGGTAGAATTTTAAACTACAGTTGAAATTTAAATTTACCCGCGCACTAGATAATAAAACTTATAAACAAAAGATTCACGTAAATTTAAGAATAAGCGAATGAAACTTAATAAATCCACTTGAGTTAATTTCTTAATATTTAACAAATTGTTGTTTCTTACAATCCGTTGATCAAAATTAAACTTTAAATATAAAAGATTTATATAATCCAAAAGGGGATTTATCATGTTTTATATCCTCAATTTGGATTACTAATAAATGTCAAATATAAATAAATATATATATATATATATATATATATATATATATATATATAAATATTGAATTTTGTACCTTAAACGAACTAGATCGGATTATTCTGAGTGCTGTCTCAAAAATTTTTAAGTTTAAAACATGAAAACGTCGAAAAATGGTCTTTTTTTTAAAGCAATTTTTTTATTCGTAGCAACAAGTGAATGCAAAACTATTTGCACTATCATTTAGTACATCTTTTAGGAATATGTGAAAAAATTTGAAACAATTTTTTTATTTAAGTTTGTGATGTCAATTATAGTCTTTTTGTTAATACACTCATCACTGGATTATGTGCCACTGATTTACCGGCCGGCTTCATGGTCTTTCACTCTTCACTGATTTACTTTTTACATTTACTTTTGTACGTTCAGAGACTATATACGGTCCTGAATGTTGACATAAGACTGCTCACTCGTCGCTTTAAATCCGGTTCAAACTGGATTTTAGTAGCATTGAATTGAGGACCGTCTACCCCCGAGCCCGGTCCATAATCCAGCGATGAGTGTACTTAGATATTTTTTCTTCTATTCGCCTATAAAATTGAAGTTTATCTCCCCTTAAAGGTCACAAAAAATATAAAAAATTTTTATAATTATAGTTTCAGATTATAATAGATGTTGTGCAAGTTTTTTGCAAGTTTGAGATCAATAGATAAAAATCTTTCTGTAAATATCGCTATTGTAAACTCTAAAAAATGTTTTTCTTAATGTTAAAAGTCCTTTTTCAAATACACTTATCTCTCGTTACTGTGCCGGCCTCGGATCTGGTCGGCATAGTAACGGGCGCTATTAAAATCCAGTTTGAACCGGATTTAAAGCGACGAGCGAGCACTCTTATGTCAACACTCAGGACCGCATTTATAGTCTCTGAACGTACAAAGGTATATGCCCAGAGAGTCGCTATGTAAACAACTTCTGATGCGACCTGACTGTCCGAGCGATGAGCTTAATGTAGGGCGTCAAGGGACGCTCAGGGGTGGAGGCAGAAGCAGTCAAGCGTAAACAACCGTGAACCGGCACAATAACGCGAGATGAGTTAAGTTGATCGAACATTAATTACCGACATAAAACTTTTAAAGCACAAGGTTTAAGTTTTATTTTAAGCTCTTTTCAAAATATTCAGCACTTCAGGTTAAGTTAGGAATGTTTAAAAACTACTGAAAAATGTATATCTCTAAAAAATGTACTAAATGATAGTGCAAATATTTTTGCATTTACTTGTTGCTTCGAACAAAAAAATTACTTTAAAGAAGAACATTTTTCGACTTTTTTCATGTTTTAAACTTAAAATTTTTTTAAGCAGCACTTAGAATCATCCAATGTAGTTCTCTTAAGGAGCAAACTTCATTATTCATCCTAAATTTTGAAAAAAATCGAAAAGCGTTTTACCATTCAAAAAAAGCCTTTTTTTGGCCCACCCAAATATACACTCGAATCCCGGTTTATGATGTTCCTAGAATTTCGTTAAGTGGCACTCTGTATTTCCGCGGGTCGGAGGGTAGAGAAGGATTACGGTCATCGAGTAGTAGTCAAGCAGTTCCGGCAGGCCCGTAGAGAGGAAAACCTGGCCCGGGGGGTGGGAATGACGGGCCCCTATTGAAATTTTAGAATTCAGGCTGATGCAATAATTTTATTCTAAAAAAATTTATTTTCTCTCAGTTCCGGAAAATCCGGACCTTCTCGAAAACTCCGGGCCCGGGGAGAATCTCCCCGTTATTCCCTCCCTCTCGTCAGGCCTGAGTACCGCAGCAACAGAGCGAGCAGTATCAATTCGCCTTTTACATTTACTTTTGAAAACACGTTGAAAATTCTTTTTTCAATAATTTTACATCGTCATTTAAGAATTTTCATCCCTTATGGTAAAAAAATGTACATGCGTACATCTAGTCGACTATAAAGTCGACTAGTCGGCAAATTCCACTTATTGAGCCGGCATTTATGACAATACTCACCCCCCAAAACTCAATACGCTCGCTACGCCCCTGATTATTCCTCCATAATTCATATTACTCCTACATATAATTCATATTATTCCTACATATAATTCATATTATTCCTACATATAATTCATATTATTCCTACATATAATTCATATTATACCTACATAATTCATATTATTCCGACTGAAAGTGGTTCGTACGGCCCTGACTGTTTGTGTTAAGAGGCGCTCAAGGACTATCCCGGTTCACGATAGGCAACGACCAAAACCCATATTAAACCGGTATTCAAGTGCATATTGAAATTTCATTCAAAAATTCGTGAGTGAAAGTGAATTTATAAAATAAAAATTTCAAACAATCTCTTTGAATCTGAATTAGTGAAAAATAAGCCACTAATTTAATTAAGTCAAAATTTCGACTAATTATTAATAATTTTTTACTAAAATTGTAGTGAAAACGAATTCAGATTTAGAGAGATCATGTTAAGTGAAATTATTCGTTGGAATGAATTTTATTAACAAATTGGCCACTCGCGAAGAGAAGCACACATCAATATGTGATAACAATATTAGTTGTATATTATAAACGATATAATCGCAAAATTTCATTCAATAAATAACGAATTTTCTTCCCTTTCATCTACCGCATGATTGATAAAACGCAACGTTCGGTTGCTTTTATTTTTATTAATATTTGGTATCCACTTTCACACTCAAGCATACTCTCTATCACACTTACAGCATTTTTTCTCTTCCGAAAAAGAAATTCATGAAATAATGTCGTTATTCAACAAGACTGTGCTTAGAATTTTAAATGCATAATTTTTACATCTTAAATGATGAAACTTACACTGTATCAATATATACATATAATGCACTTATAGATTGCAAATATGACTATCATAAATACCAAATTATGAAAATAACTTCACAATCTTTTATAAAAACTATATACCATATAATCGGAATAATTAAAAAATACAGTATTTATTTTCCGTGTAACAGGTATTCTAGAAAAAATATGTCTTGCATTCTGACTAACTGTATCTTCTAAATGTGAGTAATCACAGTCGTGTCGAAAAAATTAAATGCGTTAATTACTTATTTTACATCGAATTTCAGGCACTTGACACGATTGTTTCGATCAAATGCAATTCTGAGGAACTCGATGTATATTCTTTATAAAAAAAAAAGTTTGCAACGTCTTCAAAAGAGATTTGCTTTCCGAAACAAGATCGCCATGGAATGTGTACTTACAGTGGTTTTTAAAAGTGATACACATTCTTACATCACGTTCAGAAATAATAAACAAAAAATGAGACTGTAAAAACTGAAAAAAAAATATTTATAAAACACGAGGTGGTCAATATGATTTTAAACTAAACAGAATATTCATAAAATCTAATGTATAAACTTAAAAAATATCTAAAAATAATATCGTATAATTACATGATGCCTGAGATGAGTAAATGATATCACGGTAAAAGAAAAGTATTTTTACCTAAGCTCTGTTTCATTAAAAGCAACGAAACTGTGAACGTGTGCAGAAACGTAATGAGACGCGAAGATAAACTTACGCGACTCAGAGGTCTAATTTACGATTGGGATCGAAATCGCGTGTCTGACGACGATATCAACAGATCGCTTACTTTGACACGAGACCTTGCCTGGAGCTGTGCTGGAGAAAGATCCTATAAAAACTCCTCCATTTTCATTCGAATCGTTTTTTCAGCCTTTGAGCAATAGCAGCAACGATAGCAGCACCTTTGCCACTTCCATCCTCGACGTTCATCAGTTTGTACTGTAAAATATTATCTACTGAATGAGAGCTTCTTCAAAAATAAAATTTCAAAAAAACAAGAAATTTATTTTTACCTTACGTCCAGGAGCTAATAAACGTATATACTGATTCATCCAGCCTTCAAGTCGAGGATGGTGCTTGTACAACGATCCATCTACAGCTATCGTAACTTCCTCCTTATCTATTCGCTCAAGTAACGCTGATAAACCTAAAAATAATTTTCCTATTTTAGTTGGAGTATTTAATAATAATTAACGTTAAACAATACAGGCAGAATAATCCAAGTGTAATGAACTAATCAATTTACACACATGCTGAGACAAGAAGAGCTGCACGATTGGAAGCGACTTCACAGACATATTGTACTGCACTTAAATCATCCTGGTCTGGTATAATGCCGAATTTTGCAAGCACTTCCCTGGTATTGTTGTAATCACCGTCCACCGAATCTCTAAAAAAATATTTCAAAATAGTGATGCCGTCAATGGTTAAAATTATTTTGAAAAATTGCTTGTTCTCAGAAGAACTTACTGTTCTATGTGAGACACGAGATCAGTAGTGAGGTTTCCAGGTGTCAAAAGAGCCCCCGAAGAATTATTTACAAAGAGAAGTCCTTCCTTCGTCAACTTAGCCAAAATCACTCTCACAACTTCTCCGAGATATTTTCCACTGATGTACTTCTCGAACCTGCGATTGAAAATGAAATGGAAAATTTATTAAACTTAATTTATCTTCGAAATAATCTCTAGCATCTGAAACCGATATAGATGACTTGAAAGTCATGGTTATCAATAATTTCATTAATTAGTATTGCAAGATAAGCCGCTTACGTAAACGAATTAACGATGAGGGAATTCGCATCATTCTCCCGATCGAAATCAGTCTTGATAAAGTCGAGGATGCCATTGTCTCCAAACGCACCCCATTCAATGTCGATGATTACCTGAAAGAACGAAGATAAGTCTTATCATTTTGCCTCCTCATATTGATGGAATATTCAGACACTAAGTCGTGGAAAAACGAACTTGTCTCTCTCCGTGCCTTTCGACCTCCCAGTGTTCCACTCTATCTGCTCGTTCGAGATAACAAGCATTACTTCCTGTCCCTAAAATTAGTCCAATAGTCGTATTGGGGTCTTGAGTGGCTCCTTGAACCAAAGTTCCTGTGGTATCATTGAGAATAGCCACAACGTTTACTCTCGTGTCACCTCGCCTATCCAAAGCTTCACGAAGCAATTGCACTGCATCTTTGCCAACAACGTCGGGACAATTGAAGCTTTTCGTCCACGTTACCAGGATACCAACATCCAAAGAATGCTGAATCATGGGGAATGAAAAAGTGAAACCTAAACAGAATACACAACTCGAATCAAATCTAATGTCTCGAAAATTAAAACCGCAATGTTAATATTTCAAAAAAAAAACAAAATGCAAGTTGTCCTAAATTGTGCTAGACTTGTGGCAAAAACCATTTTTCCAAAAATCAAGAATTCCGGCCAAAAGTTTGAAAAAAGTTTTTTATTCCAGAACCGCAACAATTTTTTATTTCAATTCGAAGTATTGTACTACGTAGCTATAAGTATATAAAAATTTATGCTGCAAACCAAAATTCAAAGAATGTAACCATTTTTGAAAAAAACTTAAAATGTAAAACTCAAAAGGTAAAAGAATAATTCCAAAATGTCTAAATTTCGACAAAGCAAAGGTTGTGCTGAGTTGCGCTCGTTGAGTCGAATACAAAATCCTCATTTTAAAATCTAAAAATGAAAAATTTGAAAATTTCGACAAATAAAAAGTTGTGCTCAGTTGTGCTCGTCGATACAAACATTTTTTCCTTTCCCAAAATTCCAAATCTCCAACCGTTTAAAAAAAAACTAATTTGGAAACCTTAAAAATTGGAGAATTCGATAAAATTCCGACAATTAAAGGTTTGAAATAATATTTTCATATGTAAGACATTTGAATTTCGCGTTTATATTGAAATATTAGTTCCCAGAAACCCTAAAAACTGTTGGAGCAATTTTCAAACTTTTGATTTCTGAGGTTTTCCAATTTGGATTTTGTTTCGAAAACGAATGGAGATACGAAATTTTAGAAAAAGAGAAAAGTATTCATTTCGAGGAGCACAACTCAGCACAACCTTTGCTTTGTCGAAATTTGAACATTTTGGAATTATTCTATTACCTTTTGAGTTTTACATTTTGAGTTTTTTTTCAAAAATGTTTACGTATTTTGAATTTTAGTTATAGCACAAATTTATATGTACTTAAAGCTATGAATTGAAATAACAACATTGTTGAGGTAATTGGGAACAAAAAACTTTTTTCAAAATTTTGGCCGTAATTTTTCATTCTTGGAAAAATCGTTCTTGGCACAAATCTAGCACAATTTAGCACAACTTTCATTTTTCCGAAATTCTAACATTGCGGTTTTAACTTTCGGAACGTTCAAATTTATTGTTGGAAAAAAAAGATAATGGATTGTTTTTGTATGTTTAAAACAACGTAAATTCGATTATCAAACTTGAGTTTCAAAAATGCATAAATCCATAAACTATATATTACGGATTCATCAATTCAATTTCGTTATATATTGAAAAATTAACTGAAGTGGATATATCATCTTTTGTTCGCTCACTCCCCAGAAATAAAATATTTTAAAAGTCATATACAAAATTTAATTCTGCGAGCTTCTGTTGCCGAAATTTTTTTTCATCAAGCAATTGAATAATTGGACAGATTTGAATGTGTACATTGAACGAATTCTGCTTACGATATTCAAGATAAGCATACAGAATAATGTAACATGTGCGATACTATTTAAATAATGATAACGTAAGTTGAAAATTTTAGAGTTTCTGTAAATTATAATATTGATTTTTAATGTTTCTCATAATTGACAGATGAATCGACTTTGTAATAACATTTTATTGAGGAACTTTCCCTGTGCAGAAAAATCTTAGAATCTCTACTGTAAATCATCGTCAGGTCCATCGGGAAATAGAGAAAGCAAGAGATGCCAATTAAAATCTTCGCATATGGTTTCATGGGTGATATCGATTTCAATTTACCAAGTGGAAGCTCTACGTCCTGAAGACCCTCGTTGATGACGAAATCACTGACACATTCGGCAAGGTAGTCAAAGAGAGGAATTCCTGATCCCATCCTGAGTTCAGCTCCAATGTGATATTTTTTGACATCCTCACGCACTGCCTCTCCATTCGCAAACTCCAGCAGAATTACTCGAAAATTTGTTCCTCCGAGATCCAGTGCCAGAAAGAGTCCTTCTTCTACAATTTCAGAAAAAATAAATAAACATCAAATGAAATAAAATAAACAGGACGTAGAAATTCCTAAAAAATTTAAGTCTTTCAGAGCTTATATGTCAAAAATTAGCAAAATAGTTCTTTAATCTTCTAGAGGACGTTGAAATCTGCTTATTCTTGCATCAAAGAAATAAAAAATTTATTTAATTAGCTTTTAAATTAATTTTTAAAAATGACAAACTTGTGGTAATTATAGCTTTTCTGTTTGTTGTGCCATCTGATAATTTTTATACAAAAATTATATTGGGCCATACTGATAATTTTTATACAAAAATTATTTAAATGAACCTCGAATATCCTCGACCATTTAAAATTAACATCTAATTAAAATAAAGAAGAACTCGGATACTACCGAGAAAGACTTGATTTAACATCATAATCAATATCCTAAACCCCAAGGGCACAAAATCATCGTTCTTTGACAATTTTTATGTATGGATTTTTCAGTGATTGATTCTTCCTTATATTTTAAAAATATTGTATGTCGCTTTCAATTTTTTATCTACTTTTTTTAAAAATCAAGTATAAAGTACATAAATTATTAACTGACCAGTTCCATTAGGCAGTTCCGGTATATATGTATTTTCCATCTGCAAAGAAGATGGCTGTTGATGAATACCCTTTTCCATCTCGGTTTTGAAGACATTCTGTATTTTTTTGACAGTAGCAGCAGAAAATCTCATTTGCTCCAGGCGATTTTCGATCTGAAAAATGAATCAACTTGATGTAAATTTTAGAGATTTAATGACCTTTGACAAGTTGACATAAGAAGATATTCACAACCAAAAACATCAATGAAGTTTTTAAATAACTTAAACGTCCTTGACACTTTGTACTTTATTTAAATTCATGGATTTTTAATCGAAAACTATTTTTAAAACTCTGAACCTTGCACACGTTCACATTCTCATTCCACGAAAACTCAGATCTGCATTTTCATTGAGAAATTTTGAATATGAAAATTTACTTTACTGTATCTTATTATAATATAAATATAAATTATTTTAGTTTAAATTATTTAAATTTAATATTTACTACTTAATATTTAAATGAAACATAAATCATGTTTAAAAAACATAAATATAAAAATAGAAAAATAAATAAATATAAAAAACATAAAACATAAATCACACAAAACACAAACATAAAAAAATGTTTAGAAATTAAAATATATTATCGGACACAACTTCCAATTAATGTAATTTGTTCAGAAAAAAATATTCACTTTTCTTAATAATAAAAAAAACATAAAGTTTCATAATAAAGAAAAAGTGTTGCCCAGAGTTTGATTAACAAAGTTTACAACGCTCTGCAACCTTATATCACAATCTATATATATATATGCAACAGAAACAGGAGAGTGCTCTTAAAATAAATTAAGACACCCCTGTTGTCTCAAAACAAAATTGATGTTTGTATAATACATAGAGATGGCTTCATAGCATGCAAGTCGCTTTTTATATTTAGGTAATTAATTTAATTAATTTCCTTCACTTTTATTTGACAGTTTTCTAATACAGTTTTTTAAATATTAAAATTAAATATTGTGAATAATTTTTGTGTGTTTATCATTTATAATTTTTAAAATTTTTTAAATTTTTAAATAATCAATGGGTCGTTCATCTATCTGATATGAGTTTCGAAAGATCACAGATGTCAAGCATTGTTACCAAGTAATTCAGTGGACGGAACGCAGGGTTCAAGTACAGAATATAATCTAGACAATCTTGGCAATAAAAATGTCTTTGAACTGAGAAACTCAAATATTTTCATCTCCTTGAAAATGAAAAAATATTGTATGAAAAATATTATATGAAATATAAACATGTGGTACTATTATATATATATTTAAATAGAAAGAAGAATTTTTTAATTGGAATGTAGATAGAAATATTTTAAAGAGAATCTTTTACATTCTTTACTGATGTTATTGTGAACACATTTCTCCCCTTTCGTTGAAGGGTTAATATCGCACATTACACAATAGCCTCTTCTAGAACTTTATTGTCGACAATTAGATAGAGAAATTGAACAAACTGCGACATTAACGTGCTCATTAAATTTCTGAGACCTTTTAACATAAAGGGAGCGTATCGATAACCCCGATGCTCTGAGAAATCGATAAATAAGACTTTTGATTAGGCAACAACAAAAAAGAAAAAAATCTCAGGTCAAAAGTCGATAAGATCATTCGAAGACGAACTCTGAATAACTTCTGTATCTCTTGGATTTCTTTAAAATATTAACGATTTTTTCCTTACTTTCTGACGTCTGACGTCATCCGAAAAAATTAGAGGAGCAACCTGGATGGCCTCTTGGAGGGCTCGGTCCGTAGGTACCACCATTTTTTATATATCCTTAGATAATATCTGAAAAAAATAAATAATTTTTACCGAAAAACTGGTGGGAATTTATTTATTTTTTTATATTAAATATCTATATAACAAAAGTCTGAGTAATTAACTTCCACATAAAACAGAAAAATGCTATTAAATTTAATAAAATTTGAAGCAATGTAAAATATTTTTCTACTCATTTAATTTATTGAATATAAATTATGAAATCAAACCGATATTCCTATGTTTGAGTTTTTCCTCATTTCGGTTAAATAAATGTGAGCGGGTTAGAGAATGTGTAATCATTACTTATACACGCATTGTATTTATCTAAGATATTGATCACCCCAAACCCTTCAGCTTCAATTAAAAAATATGAACAACAACCCATAATTTCTTTATTTTTTATGATCTTATACTTACAAATATCTTTTCAAATTCAAGTAATTTTCAAGTTATCAAGAAAATTCAAGTAATTTTGAAGACTTTGAAGTAATCTTTAAAGACCTATACATTTTTTTAAAGAATCAAGTCACTAGGTATTTATGACAACTTGAATCATCTTTGACTTTTTGTAAACTACAGTAAAAGTATTTATTTTTCTTTTTCTTCTTATTTCTTTCTATTATTTAATTTGGACTCTAGATTAAATAATAGAAAGAAATAAGAATAAGCCTTTCTCTAAGTTATGGCCTGCAACTTCTTTTTTAGGACTTTTCAATGTATGTACCTAATAAGTTTTTAACACTTGGAAAATATGTAGGTATAATATTATGCAAACAGAAAAAAAATCTATTTATACCATTCTAACCTCAAAATCTCAACTTTGACATGATTTTTCGGCTCTCATGGTATAAAATACTGTTCGAT
>JBAGKK010482309.1:0-16849 GCA_037177015.1 Euceroptres primus
GCCCTATATGATTATAAGTTGCATGAGTAGAATGTATTCAGCTATCGATTTGTGCAATAAAAAAGGGCACTCCACCGCTATCGATAGAATAGCCGAACTACCTTAAGGTGAACCCCGCGCGTCTGTTAGGCTAAGTAATTTAATTATTTCCTTAATAAATTAATTTTCAATTTAATAAATGAAGAATCTTTTAATCCTTCGACACAAAAATTAGATACATATTCTGATAAAAAAATAACAGGGTTGCCACAGAACTCCAATATGAAAATTCCAGGTCTTTTCCAGTATTTGCAGGTTAAATTTTGAAAAAATCCCAGTCAATTATTCAATATTCTACTGGTCGCCACGGAGTAGTGCTGGTCGCAAACTAATTTGTCGAAATTTTTGATACTGTAATTAAGAAATGCTAATGTAAAGGGCTTTTTAACGATTATTATAATCTAAACAATCAATTCATATCTTTTTGCAATTTAAAATATTTTCAAAATTCCAGGACTTCTAGGTTTTCCAGAACTTTTTTAAAACTCATAACATTTCCAGGTTTTCCAGGTCTGTATAAATAAAATGAGTGGAAATTGAATATCAACATCAGGTAGTACGAAATAAAAATATATATATTTCGTCCCATTCACAAATATCGTAACATATATTACCACTGGCGTTAAAAACTTTCATACATATTTACATAGTAACACTCTTAAATCGTTTATTATATCCATGATTCAATGCACAATAGAAAAATGAACACTTCATCTATTGAATTAAAAAGAAAGTTGTCCAAATTCATATTTCAACTAAATTTTGAATTAACAGATACACTTATTTCTCGTAACTGTGCCGGCCGCGGGTTTTCGTGGGTACAGTAACGGGTGCTATTAAAATCCAGTTTGAACCGGATTTAAAGCGACGAGCGAGCACTCTTATGTTAACACTCAGGACCGCACATACACTCATCGCTGGATTTTTGGCCGCTGTAACTCGGGCAGTCAGAGCCGCCAGAAGTTGTTTACATCGCGACTTTCTGCGTATTTACTTTTGTACGTTCAGAGACTATATACGCGGTCCTGAGTTTTGAGATGAGAGTGCTCGCTCGTCGCTTTAAATCTGGTTCAAACTGGATTTTAATAGCATTGAATTTAAGGCCGTCTATCCCGAGCCCGGCCTTATTTCAAGCGATGAGTGTATAGTCTCTAAACGTACAAAAGTATATGTTCAGTGAATCGCGATGTAAACAACTTCTGATGCAGCCCTGACTGTCTGAGCGATGACAGTGTCAACGGATGCTCAGGGGGGGGGGGGGAGACAGAAGCAGTCAAGTGTGAACAAACGTGAAGCTGGTACAAGAACAAACGGCACAGTAAGGCGAGATGAGCGTAGTATAAATTGTGCTGTTAACAAGATCACGCGATTTGACTAATAGATTTAATACTTTTCTCTTAAAGAACGGTTTTGATCCACTGGAAAAAAAAAAATAAAATAAAGAACAATTCTCTGATATTTTTTATCTTAGACTTTATAATTTTTCCCAGACGTCTTCAACCTTAAAAAATCCTAATCCAGGAAAACTAATGACTGGATATGATTTTTACGATTGCTCTTATAATTTTTTTCCCGTCCTGGTGGTTCAGAAGGTTTAAGAGCGGATCTTGCATCTTTAGTTCTAACAATTTGACTAATTCGATTCTTGCGTACTGGAGTAATTGTGCTACCTGAAAATAGAAGAGATTCATTTATTGATAAAGAAAATTGATTAATAAAATAACCAGAAAAATGAGCTTAAGGTACATATTTTTAAAAAATGTTACTGAATTTTTTCTTATTGCTTCTTACCAACTTTTTAAAAAGAAGAAGATTCTAATGAGTGATTTTCTTATTTATATATTTAAATATTCTTATTTTCTCGGAAAAAAGATTCTCTACAACTTGACCTCATCCAGTAGATAAAAATAAAATTTTTAATGGCTAAAATAATTAAAAGATCATTTTTCAAACAAAAATTTGTATAAAGAAATAATTTTATTGCATAAAAATGTATTTATTTTTAAAATTTGAATGAGATCAAGTTGTAGAGAATCCTTTTCCCGAGAAAAGCTATCATTCATTAAAATCGTATCATTCAGGGGCGTAGCGAGCGTATTGAGTTTTGGAGGGTATTGTCATAAATGCCGACTCAATAAGTGGAATTTGCCGACTGTTACCATTTTTTGCCGACTTTATAGTCGAATTACCCGAAAATCCCAAAAATGCCGATTCGGCACGACCTTTTAGAGGGGTGTCACCCCCCCCCCCTCGCTACGCCCCTGGTGTTATTTTTAAAAATTTGGTAAGCCGCAACAAGAAAAAAAGTTCAGTCAAAACTAAAAATTTTTTCCCTTTTAAATAATACCATCAATAATAATATTACAATTCTTGAAAGTATAATGAAATATTTTTTCAGGTTAGCTGCAGAAGTTTAAAGTCAAAATTTGAAGTATTTTCTAAGTTTTCCAGGACTAATTTTGAAAAAATTTCAATTCAATACAATATTCTACTTGTCGCAAAATAATTTCACTTCATTTCATCGTAAACACTTTCTGGTACTGTGATAATTAAATACAAACATAGAGGGCTTTTCAACAATTATTGAATTCTAAATCTAAACTATCAAAAGTAGGTTACTTGCGGTTACTTTAGGTTACTTAGGTTACTTGCGTTTCATGTGAACCATTTTTGTAAAACTTTTGCTTTACATAAAGTGGTTTTTTGAGAAATGTCTCGAGAAATGTAGATTCTTGATATCTTATATAAATTCCTATCAATTTACAATTTTAAAATCCTCAACCAAAGACTAAAATAATTATTAGGACTTTAAAAGGGGTAAAAAATTCCACGTTTTCCAGAACTTTTTTAAAATTCCATGACTTTTTCAGGTTTCCCAGGTCTTGTAGCAACCCTGGTTTTCCCGAGACCGATTTTTTCGTGCCCATGATATTTTAATAATCAAACAAGCCTCACCCTGTCGGAATCAACTCTGAACATGATCCATCCATCTTCCAACGACAGAACAAAAATTCCATCATGTTGTTCCACGCTGATTCCGTACCCAGAGAACAAAACCAAAGGCAGCATTGGAACCATCGAGACTTCCTTAATATAAACTTTCCGCGTCTTGATTTTTTCTTGGAATACGAGATAAGGGCTCGCGTAATGCCCAACCGTGAAATTAATTGACGAAGGATGGATATTGACCAGACCATCTTCCTTCGTCTGGAACTTTAATTCCTCCGGTTTCGGCTGTCTCGGAATAGCACCAGTGGATTGCATTTGGAACGATTTCTCCGGCGTAAAAACCTTAACAACATTTGGATAGAGAGCAGCACACAAAAGACCTTGTAGAAGCTTGTAGTTTTCGTTGTTCGCGTTGAGCTCGAAACCCGTTATGTCTAAAATCCTATCTATACCCACCTGTCGTCTCTTTATCGCGACAGGTGCGAAACCAATGGAAACTAGGAATTCCAAAAACTGGTACTTTATATCCGCCAGGGTCTGGAGAGTTCTTATCGAGAGGAAGTTCTCGTTCGCGAAGTTGTAACTCGCTTGCGGACTCCTGTTGGAAACTTCTAACCATTTCTGAAATCAGAATACAAAAGAAAATTAACTAAAATTTAATTTAATTTATTTGTTCATTTGAGATTGTATGGATTACCTTATAAGCTTTCAAGGTAGTCAAATGATCCGAATTGGCAACGGAAAATTCCTTCTTTTTAGTATTCAGCTCGTGCTTCCTTTCAAAAGAAGAAACGAAGGGACTTTTGTGGGAGAGACACGCGGCAATCGTTAATGCGGAATCCAGACAGCAAAAAATAGCCCCGAAGAGGATCAGCTTTCCTATCCGGACATCGACTGGTAAAGTCGCTAAATGATGACCTAGAGGAGTCAGAATACATTCGGAATCAAAGGCACCAACGTCCTGTAATCTTTTCGTTGCTGCGTTGATGTTTTCCCGCGACGGTGGCTCCAACATTTGCCCTAAAAGAAGAAAATATTTTTATTAAATTTAAATTCAAATTGTGTATCCAATAATTTGAATATATTTATTCTACTGATTGAAAATCTACCTAAAGTGTTTTGGAAGTCAACTTTTTTGCCACCGTGCATGACTTCAATTCGCAGCAACAACGGCTCCAAAGGTATTCTCAAAATCTCGGGAACTGGCTGCGCACTGAACTGGTGTTTAAACCTAAAGGAGCAAATTTTGCCAATTATAATAATTGCAGAGCAAAGTAAATTTTTTAATAATCGTTTTAAATGTGAGACAGATTTTTTTACCTGTGAGAAGTGTAAAGATGAACACAAACTCCAGGCATGACGCGACCGGCACGTCCTTTTCTCTGCAGAGCATTGGCTCTCGAAACCCAGCAAGTTTCCAAACTCTCCATATTCTGATTGGAATTAAAACACTTTTCCTTCATTTTTCCAGAATCGATTACAAAAACGCAGTCGTCTATCGTCACTGAAGTCTCGGCTATATTTGTACTCAGGACAATTTTCCTAACGCCGTCCTTGGGTTTCTTGAATACCAAGGCCTGATCCTCACTGGAGAGCGAAGAGTGTAAAGGAACTATTAGAAATCTTCCTCTTTTTGCAGAGAAGATTTTGCTGTCCCTTAAAGCATCCTTGACAGCTAGGATTTCTGCGAATCCAGGCAAGAACACCTGGTAAATTTAAAAACACACTTTCTCAGGGATCACAACGGTTCAGTAGTTAAATTTTAGGGACAATATGGAATTAGTTTTTCGAAAAAGGAGAAATTTTCTGCTTTAAAAAATACCAAAAAAGCCAGTAAATGGTAATAAATGCAACATTTTTATAAGAAAACTCAAATTTTATTAACAAACAAAATGATATGCCATGCATAGATGTTAAACTTCAATGCCATTTATCAGGAAGGAGGAAAAAATATCTCAGTTATATAAATATACAAAATATTCTACTGCTAAAATTGCAGACAAGAATTTAGGTTTTGGAATGGCCAATTATCAAATTCCTGATCTGAAATGAGTCTGCTTCAATTCTCTAGAATCTTAAGAAAAACTGCAAAAATTTTAGAGTCATGTCTAGGATCTATTAAAATGATCCTCAAATTTCAACAACCATTTAGAATTCTCTAAAGTATTTGAAACTTTCGGTAAACTTGTATATTCGTTAAATTTTCTAAAATCCTCTACAATCTTCTAGATTTTTTACAATATTTCAGAATCTTCCACAAACTCCCTGATTCTTCCAAAATCTTTTAAAATCCTCCAGTATTTTCGAGGACCTTCTAATGTCTTTCAGGATATTTTAACCTCGTTCAAATATATACAGACTTTTATAAAATCTTTAAAAACTCCCCAAAATCTATTATAATTTTCAAAAATATTTTACACTATTTCAGAATCTTTTATAATCAACAATTCTGACATAAACTTCTAATATCGTTTAGTTTCTTCTAGATTCTTTTTTTCAAGACTTTTAAAAAATCTATACAATTTTAAGAACATTCTGTTAAAAGTCAGAGGTTTTGAAGATTATGGCGGATTTTAATTAAAAGATTTTAGGAGTCATTTCTACATTTTGGAGCATTCTAAAAGATTTTGGAAAAACCTAGAAGATTTTACTTGGTTGAAAGAGTTTTCGAAAATCATAAGTTTCTATTTCTCATAATTTTTGGAACATTAGTCGGGACTTCAAATAAAAAAAAAAGGAAAAAAGGGGGAAATAGAAATAAAGTTCTCAAATAAAGAGATTTTAGAGCATTTTGAGAATAATAGGATGAAAAGGGCACAAGTTCCTACTTGTCCCCTTTTCACCCCATTATTCTCAAAATGCCTTTTCCTCCTGGAAAAGGGAAATAAAAATGAGTGTGATTCCTCTTGCCTGTTTGGAATCTAAAAACTGAATTTGGAATCTGAAGTTTAATCACGATTGTGAATTTTACTTACAACAATGGATCCACTCCGGGGATAATCGTGTTCTCCATCGACAATCCAGTCTAAAGTCTTCTCAAGGAGTTCGTAATTGATCTTTTCATGATCCATAACGTAGAGAGCCTTGTAGGTTGGTAAATCGTAACCAGTATATCGACCGACGATTTGCGGAAGAGATAGATTCTCATCTGGGACGTGATCCTTTGGTTCAGCTAACGCGTGTGAGTCGATATCCATCGTCTCCAGATCGATCTGAAGCTGTTCCCAATCGCCACGAATCCTTCTAGTGTACTTCGAGTTTTCCTCGAAGACAAAGTTGGCTCTCTCGAATATTTCCTCGAGGAAGATTTGCTCGACGGGATAAGTCCTTCCAGGAATATCGAGAACGGGAGCACCTCCGAAGTAGGAAGAGAATTCATCAGCCTTGAGGGTAGCGCTCATCAAAACTACTTTGAGGTCTGGACGATCCATCAGGAGTTGCCTCAAAAGCATCAGGAGAAAGTCACTGGAAATATAAAGATTAATATTTAATTTACCAGATTAATATTTTTATTCCAATTTTTATTCAACTTTATAATCGAGAATCGTACCTCTCAGCACTTCTTTCGTGAACTTCATCTACAATGATATGCGTTACTGACGTTAATTTTGGATCGCCTGACAACCTTTGTAACAAAATTCCAGTCGTACAAAAAGTCAGTCTTGTGTTGCTGGACATTTTACTTTCTAGTCGAATTTGGTAACCGACTGTCTGGCCCACTCGCTCGTCTCTTTCGGCCGCTACTCTTTCCGCCACTCCTATTGTACTTATTCGTCGAGGCTGAGTGCAAATTATTTCTACGTGATCTTCGTTTTCTTTAGTTCTATTTATTATCCAGTCGTCTAAAATAAATTGCGGAACCTGCAAGAAAAAAGAAGAGTTAAATCTCTTGAAAAACTGGTTTTTAACTCTCGGTGATTTGAAAATTAATTCACCTGTGTACTTTTGCCACAACCGGTCTCTCCGGATATTATTGTGACTTGATTCTCGTGAATTGTATCTAAAACCTCGTCCATTCTTGACCAAGCAGGCAATTTTCGTCTGACTTCTTTCATCTTCTGATACTGAGGATGCCGTTGCTTTTCGAGAAATTTTTTTCTGATTTCTTCATCCTGCCTCATGATTTGTTCCCAAGAAATATTGGATTTACTCCTTTTATTCGTGGAACCTTTCTCGTGATGCGAGGGTCCTATTTTGTCGCTGCCTTTCTTCAGTTTCGGGAAAAGAGGGTCGTCTTTATCCAGAAACTGATCTTTGCATTCCTTCAAATGGAACTTGACTTCACACTCGTTTTCCAGCAACGAAGTTATTGCAAAAATTGAAGGCGTGCCGTTTTCACAATATTGCAGAGCCTCGTCGTACAATCGTTTTGCTATCCTCAGACTTTTTAATTTGCAGAAGGACAACTCACTTTTGGAGAAGTAAAAGTAGGGCGCTTCAAACGGATATTTGGAACCTGAGAAAAAAAGGATATATTGATAAAAAAAATTGGAAACGAGGAATTAATGGTATTGCTATACTTAAATTTAATTTGTTTAAAAAAAAAGAAATACCTTCAGGAAATCTGATTTCCAGTAAGAAGAAAGGATCATCCTCCATAGCCTTGGCTTTCACTGCTCTATCGTTCAGAGGTTTCTGGTGCAAAAATTTGCACTTGATGCCAAATCGACACTTTCCTTGCAGAAACAGTCGACAAATTTCTTTTTCCGTCGCTTTCGGTTTCACGGAATTTTTTCCTTCTTTCTTCTTATTCAGCAAATAATCTAATTTTAATTTAATCACCCAGATCTGATTCTTTATCTTCTCGACAAACATATCACCATAAATTGATTCCAATGCCTGTTTTTCTTCGTCTCTCCTTTGTAAAATATCGTTTTCGTCTATATTTTCTAAATCACTTTTCTCAGGTTTCTCGATTCCAAAATATTTACAGAATAGGATTTCTAGTGCCTGTCCCACATGACCGTTTGTGTGGGTTAAAGCTTCGATGCAATGTGGATTGTGAAAACTGAAAAAAAATTTTGTTAGTTTTGAAATCTTGCATAAGACAGGTAAGTTTTTTTTTATATAAAAATTTTTATTTAAGTTTGTTACCTGTAAGTTTCAAGAGTGGAGGTTGCGAATTGTCTGACAATTTGATCGTGAGATTTTGGAGCATTGTCCTTGGAAGAAAAGTCCATTACTCCTTTTACCACCAAATTGCCTCTCTCGAGCCAATATTGTCTCCCCAAGTTGGTCTGTTTGTTTTGGAATTCTGATGAATCCAGAAGCTTGAAATCCTGAGGAAATAAAAATAATTTTAATTGTTAGTTCTGTTTTGTATATTTAAATTTAAATTAAGTTAATATACTTAAAAAAATGAATAAGCTATTTCATTTGTATTTGAATATTTTAAAGTTCTGTGTTGTATACTTAAATTTAAATTTAAGTTAATATATTTAAAAAATAAATAAGTTATTCCATTTGTGTTTGAATATTTTAAAGATCTTTTTATCTCCTACAAAAAAAAATGTAAAATCGTGATATAAATTATATCTAATAATGATATTACATTAATTTATTGTATTCATTTTATAGTTAATTTATTTATTTTAACTATCCACTCGATTCTGAGAGGAAAAATAATAAATTGAAATTAAAAAGTTTAAAAGTTTCCCGCCACTGCCACGTGGTTTGGCTTATGCGCAGTAGCAAAAAACTTTATTCATTATTAAATTTTTCTACTTTTATCGCCTTTCTTCACTCTCAGGGTGAAATTCAGAAACTTTAGTAATCCCCATTTATAAATTTTCAAATTTTTTGCCTTTTGAGTGCTGAAAAAATCAAAAAATCGTAAATTGAAAATTTGTGATCAACAGTCGATTATCCGTTGGCGCCAAACCTGTCAGAACGAAATTTCAGTCTTCATCCTGAAATCAAAAGCCTCGGGTCGGCTCTGGGATTTCAGGTTAAAAAGATATAATTTTTTACGGTTTTCATCCAAATTTTATAGGATTCTTGTATCGCGAACTGACGGTACTTGCGAAACTCCGCTGAGCTTCTAGCTCAGCTTCCTCGTCCCCTTGGACCTCTCACCAACGGTGAAAATTCCTGGAACGCGTCTATCGGGAGTACATAAAGCGGGAGAGCAGTGTATCTGGAAGATTTTTGCTAAAGATTCGAACAGACTTCGGGTACTAAGTGCCGAATTCAAAGTAGCAGTGAACTTTAGAGATATTTTGTGACGTTTGGAGTGTTTTTTGTGGTGGACAATCGCCTGGGTAATTTGCTTTGACCATTTGTCAGAAATTGTCATCGAGGGCGGGAAACCGTTACGATCTTTATGATTCTGAGCTTCCAGAATTTTATTCATGGATTTTTCCAAGTTTTTGCAGCCACCGATT
Organism: Euceroptres primus; assembly: GCA_037177015.1. Lineage (NCBI taxonomy): Eukaryota > Metazoa > Arthropoda > Insecta > Hymenoptera > Figitidae > Euceroptres > Euceroptres primus. The sequence continues at coordinate 9,372 of JBAGKK010482309.1, forward strand.
GTGATTTTCTTCTCTTCTGAAATGGTAATTAAAAGTTTAAGAAGCATTTTTATAGATTGCGGAAAATAATTTGGAACTTTAAGAAATAAGTTGGGGCCAATAACGTAAATAAATCTCGGAGAAATTCTTGGAAAAGCGATCGAAGTGATTCGATGAAAGATTATTGGAAATTTAGAGATTATGATTTCCATTGAATTGTTCTAGTTTTATATTTAGAAATTTCCGCCGAATAATTAAATTAAAATAACTAACATTGAATCTAATAATTATTATTTTAATTTATATTTTAAAATATTTTTTTAATAAATTTTTTATATATATTTTTAGTACTTTTTTAGTTTAATTTCCACATCTCTTAATTTTATTTACTTTCTAAAAATATTTTTAACATTTATTTGAAAAAAAAATAATTGACGAAAAAATGGGAGAATATTTTTATTATTAATTTAACTTATGTCGAAATATTTATTTAGGCCGAGGATATTGTTACGGAAATTTCCGTATAACTAGCATACAACACAAAGGAGGCGCAGGTTAGTGTTACGGAAAATTCCGTAACACTAGCCTTGATCTATGCTATATTGTGTGCTAATTGTACGGAAATTTCCGAAATACTAGACACTGCCTTATAGTTATTATATTTTCTAATGTTCTCGTATTTTTTTCTTTTTCAGGTGATAGTGTCAGTGTCAGTGCTTTCTATCTTTCCTTTTTTAATTTAAGAGCAAATTTCAAAACCACGAGAAAAAACTTTTCAATTTAATTTTTAAACCGAGAAGGGTATTCGCGATCGGGAATTTTTGATTCAGTATTTGGATTTTTTGTTAAAATACCAAATAGAGTTCAAAATTGAAATTAAAAAACAATTACAGTTTAATCATCGCTAACGATGTCCATTATAATGTAAAGTATTACTAATCTTTAGACTAGGATGTTTTCAGTCATAAACTCCATAGGACCACGACAAGTAACAAACGTTGCTTGAAAATCAGAAGCAATATCCACAATGTGTGTGTGTGTGTGTTTTGTGTGTTAAAAGAGCCCTAACGTGGCATTTAAGTTCGGGTGTCGAATGCGTCCTGGGACGTAATCCCTAGTGTAGGATTTTTGCACCTGGGCAGATTGAGTGAGAATCGTGGAGTGTGAGTTTTGGTAAGAATCTGATTTGAGATTTTTTAGAATACACTGCTCTTCCGATTTAGGGCGGGTTTCGGGGATGGCCTGAATGACTTAGCGAAAACTGAGAGTCTCTCAAACGTAAACAAGTCAGGGCCGTATGAACTATTTCTGTTTCATTTTTTGTCACGAGTGAAAAATATTTTTTAAATATAAGTTTAACTTAACGCTTACTTTAGTTTTAAGTTTTATTTAGTTATTATTTATTAATTATTATATATAACGCATAATCAAAACACTGAAAGCGAATTGACGGAATTATCCGTTAGGGTAATGCCCGCTTTATGGTTACGGTACTTGTGAAACTCCGCTGAGCTCCTAGCTCAGCTTTCTCGTTCCCTTGGACCCCTCACCAACGGCGACAATTCCTGGAACGCGTCTAACGGAGGCAAATAAAGCAAGAGAGCAGTGTATCTAGGTAGACAGGTAGTTTAATCTGGTATGAATGTTTATATTTAAGCGGGTAACATTGGAATCCAATATCTTTGAATTCGCAGAAAGATATTCTATCTCAGATATTTTTTTATAATTTTTTTTAATCAATTGAAAATTCGAGCGCAAATCAAAACAGACGGGGCAGTTTTGACCGAAGAAAGTAGAGGCTTTATGCCGTCACAAAACATATTTTAGAACTTCTATTATCAGCCATTTATTCTATAATAAATTGCTGTTGATAGCTGTTCCACATTTTCACTATGTTGATTTTTTCTTAGGTTTTTTCTAATAGCTTTGGTTCATATCTTTTATGTTTTAAGGACAAACATTTAACCATTTTACCAATATTTTTCCACCTTAAAAAGTTTTGCTACTCTACAAATATTTGACAAATATTTTTAAAGTAGTGAAACATTTTATAGATCGAAAATTTGAAAAACAAATATTTTAACATCTCAAAAATATTGTACGAACCTGAAAAATTTTTCTGCTTTACAAATTATGTATTTTAAAACTATTTTTAAATTAGTAAAATATTTGCAGTGTCGTAACAATTTTTAAAATATTTAAATACTTTTTATCATTCTACAAAAATTTAATCATTTTCTAAATATCGCCCCATTTTACTCAATATTTTCCCATTTTCAAAATTTTACCCTATTTTACAAAAACTACCCTTCTTTGAAAATATTTTACAAATTTACAAATTTTTGCCTCTAATTTTACATTTTATGTTTGCCTCTTATTAATAATTTTCCCACAGGAATAAAAATTGAACGGGACAACTGTAACACTAATGGTGTTTTGTAATATTCTAGTTTTTTGGAATTCGAATCACCCCGATAATATCTCTTTTCTACATTTTCACAGCTTTCTGAACGACGAATTTACACAATCTTTGCGAGGAAGTTCAGGAAAATTTTATAAAAAAGAAAATTGAGTGTTACTTATAAAAAGACCACTTTTATCCAAGTTAAGAATGAAAATAACACTTAACATAATAAATGACGTAGGTAAAACCTGAAAATTTAAACAAGCAAAATCATGAATTTAATAACAAAATAAAAAATTATATAATCCCCCTTTAATCTGAATCTTCCAATTACTAAAATGCTTTAAATTCTAATAAAATCAGTAAGCTTTAAACACAAATATTTTTATAATTGATACAAAATTATTTCTTATAAACTCAAAATTAATTAAATTTCACAATATTACGAAATGTTATGCAAAATAAGAATTTGATAAAGCATATTTTACTTAACATAATATGTAGCACTATAAAACAATTGATAGAGAACCTTAATTGTTTTTCAATCTTTGCTGCATATTTATGTGCAATTTTCACACAAATATAATAAATGAAAATAATTAAAAAGTAAGGAAAAGTGATATTAACACTGAAATCTCTCTATTTTTTCTACGGGATAGGTGCAACTAAAAAGTATGCGAAATCGATCAGAAATGCTAAACAGATTACCAAAATATTTATTAAATAAATAAATCTGGTTCTTACCTCTCCACAAACGTGTTTAAGAGTTTCGTAAAGTAATTTCTCAGCATCTTCAGAAAGTCTTAAAGTTGGCAGTTCGACTTTAAGTTTTCTAGCAGGTTTTGGATTGGTCCCTGAGGCACTTGAGGCCGTAGAATTTTTATTAGGTTTCGGTTTCACAAACGTTTTTACCCTAAAGACAAGGAAACATTCTGTTAACAATCTTTTAAAAAGGCAAGTATGCTAAAACCATGTCTTCTATTTTTATATCCTTATTACTCACGGATTTGGTTTTCGTTCGTTTTTTCCTTCCAGGACAATGTCCTCCATAAGATGAGCACTATAATAATCCATTTTTCAAGAATAAAAATAATCTATGGGCACGTGATTGAATTTCTTTCAAACGAGGAATAACGACGAATTTTCGTTTTCCTTGTACTCACTTCTGTTGAAAATTCTAACCCTACTTTTCCAAATTGTCAGAATTTACAGCAGACTACTCTTTGTCACATGATCTAGTCACGTGAATACCGAGTCACTTCATTTCCGGTTTTTGACAGTTGTTTGAAAAATTTTTGTGGTTTGATGTTTGGAGAGATGGTTCTAAATTTTATTTTATATCAAAGGAAATTATGTTTAAGTTACTGGGGAGGAAATTCTTTGATAAAAGTATGTAAAATAGTATTTTAAAAAGTGGAGAAAATGCTTTTAAATTCACAAGTGCTTAAATAACCAAAATTATTCAATGGCTCCGGATGCTCGAATCCAAGTAGATGGTTTTGGATTTTTACCTGGAGATAAATTAGGAAAACCACGAAAGATTGTGAGAAGGTCTGAGACCTTAATTTATATTAATATCAATATTAATTAATTGATTAATATTAATTAATATTAATATCAGATAACATTACAAATTTTCTCAGATATACTCTCACAAATGAAAACAAAGCATCAGTGCAATTAATATCATGGGGAGCTGGAATTCAATCAATTCGCATCCCAAATAACAAAAATATATTGGGAGATGTAGTTTTAGGATATGATTCTATTGACGGTTCGCAGTAACAAATTTTAAAAAATTATTTATAACTATTAATTAAATTTTATATTTGTAACAAGTTTGTTTCAGAAATTTCATTTCTAAATTTACTAATTACTAATTTATTAATTATTAAAATGAATGATTAATTAGCATAAAAAAAAATATATCCTATTATAGTTTCTAAAGATAGTCTTGAGTATAAAACAGAAAATTTAAAAAATATTGATTAATTTCAATGAAACTTTTTTTAAATGCTTTTTAGGGTATTTGAAAAATAGATACATGGGTCGATTAATAGGACGAGTCGTAAATAGAATTGCTGATGGTATAATGTTTATTAATAATAAAAAATACCAACTCTCCAAAAATGAAAATGAAATAAACCACATAAATGGTGGATTCTTCGGATTTGATAATGTAAACTGGGAATCTTACGTGCTTGGAAATCAAGTAGTAAGAGAGAAAACAACAATTTTGAATCAATAATAATTTCTAAATATTTTTCTACAATTTGTAAATATTGCTTCCAGAGTCGAATTCCATTTTTAATATGACTTTATTACTTTATTATACTTTATTATTATTACTTTTTTAAATCAGTAATTCATATGGTAATTAAAAATATAATTAAAACAGATATCTGTTCAAAAGTTTATGGTTAATTAAAAATAGGTAATGTCACATCTTAGTCGTTCTGACAATGAAGGATATCCTGGCCACATGCTAATTCAAGTTAAATATTCCTGGACTAATGAAAATGAACTCCATATAAATATTCGTGCCACTACTACCAAACCCACCCCTGCAAATATTACAAATTATTGTCTCTTTAATCTTGCTGGCCACGTACGTATTTTTTAATTTAAAAATTTTATCACAAATTTAAAATAAAATTTAGTTTTGTCCAAACATTCTAAATTTTTTTATTGCATAATTATAAATTTTAAAATTTTTATTGACAAATAGTGAGAGAAAATTTCTCCAAAAAATTTTTATTAGAAGGCATTTAAAAATTAATTTTTCCAAAAATTAATTCAAATACTGCAAATTATTTTATAATTCCTCTCCAAAATTTTATTTTAGTTTCACTGGTATAATTTATTTCAGAAATGATAAAATATTTTATGGAAATTAGATTCGAAAAATTACAGATAAAAAAATGCTTTTCGTCATTTCGGCATTTTCATTTAGCTTTTTCTCGATGTCATGACGAAAAGTACTGTATTTGCCATGTTCAAACGAAAATTTTGGCTCGAGCGATTAAATACCTCGGCTTCGCCTCGTGATTTAAACTAAGAGCTCTCGCCAAAATTTGCGTTTAAACTTGGCGAATAATGTACTATTTTGAACTCGGCTCCAAAATTTCTAAAAACTTATTAAATTGAAATTAGTCTTAACAAAATGATCTTTTACTCCAAGGGCCAAGAATGTAATATAATAATGGAATTTGTTTATTATACATTTTTTAACTTTAGATTAAAAGAAATTGTAAAAAGTTAAAATTTATCATTTTAGAAGAATTATTTTTGTATTCTAAAATCTAAATCTAAAGTTGCTAGAATGATTTTACAAATTCACATCATAGGCTACAGGAGCAAAAGAATTAAAAAACCACGTTGTAACTATTAACGCTGATAAATGGACATTTATGGATATCGAAGATAATTTACCATCTGGTGCAATTCGTCCAGTAGATTGTACTGTTTACGATTTACGACATCCAACTCAATTAAATAAAAAAAGATTATACAGTGTCCCTGGGGGTGGTTATAATCATAATCTTTGCATCTCGAGTCCTAGTTCTTGGTGCTACAGATTTCACGCTAGGTAAATTGAAATCAATCAATTTAAAGCTTCAATTTAAGGAATTTAATTTATGGAATTTACACTCCAAATTTTCTAATCTTGACATTTGTCTTTGAAGAATTTTACATCCAAGTTCAGGAAGATTTTTAGAAGTTTATTCTAATCAACCTGGTTTACAATTTTACACCGGAAACGATTTGCCAGACCCGGAAAGAATTTATCCGCCTGATTTAGAAGATTATGTTTGGGGAGGTTGCGGAGATACTTCAGAAAACAATAAAACTGTACGTTTTAAACCAAACCATTTAAAAATTGTTTAAATATTTGAAATATTGGAAAATATTCGAAATATTTGAAAATATTTTTAATATTTGAAAATATTTTAAATATTTGAAAATATTTTAAATTTTTGAAATATTGGAAAATATTTGAAATATTTCAGGATATAGAAAATAATTGTTTAAAATTGAAACTTCTCAGAAACAAGAACCGAAATTTCGTGAAAAAATCGAAAATGAAATCCGTTGCAAAGAGGGTGCTTTGTACAGAAGACACGGTGGTTTCGCCTTGTCGCCTCAAAATTATCCAGACGCCGTTAATTTAAAAAAGTTTCCATGCTGCATTCTCTGTCCCGGTAAAGTTTACAATCACGACATGACGTACAAATTTGGCCTGCTTCAAAAAACGAATTTCCATCATAATATAGGATGTTAAAATGTAAAATAAATTTTAAATTCTAAAACATAAATAAACAACTAATAAGTATATTTAAATCATGAAATATATTTTAAAGCCATAGTATATTAGCCATAAAATATTTAAAGCCACTTTACATTCTTTACATTAGATACAGCTCGTAAAAAATTCTTGCCTACAAAAATCTTATTTCAGAGAACAATATTTGTCTTGCACATTCCAACAAAATCACCTCGTTAAGAAATTAGTATTTTTGACTTAATACTTTTTTGCTTTTCTTACAGTGTTATAAATGCGGTCCTTTGATACAAAACAAATTCCTGTGACTTAATTTACTCACGGATGATCAAATTATTAAGTATTGATCTTACACTCCCGACAGAAAGTTTGGGTACATTGATATTTTTCAAAAATTTCAAACGAATGTGATATCTTAAGTACAACTTCTTAACAATTTTTAACGATATTTCTTTAAAACGTATTTAAATCTGCGTCGAATGACCTCTATTTGAATTGTTTTCGATCACTCTGTATAAGAAAATATATAATAAAATCTATAAAATCTATAAAAAAATCAAGGTTTTTTGTCAATTTCTTAAATTACCAATATCTCCAAAATTATTTCAAATTTTTTAAGTTTCTAGAGCTCATTTTAAATAGGAAATCCTACACTTTTTACTGAAATCATTTATAGATTTGTTGGTGTACTTGTATCGATTTCGCAGAGGGTTAAACGTGACAAAAAATAGCGTGCAAATTTTGAAGAATGGTTACTGTCGTAATAAACGGTAATAAAATTTAATAACTGGAGATTCTATAATTTTTCCAGAA
>JBAGKK010482320.1:0-16849 GCA_037177015.1 Euceroptres primus
AATGAATTTTCACTGTTAGAAATGCTAGAACCACTAATTATGCTAGTATTTTGTAAAGATGTTAGTAAAGGAGAGTCGCGGGGACGTGACACGAGAAGCCGTCTCTAAAATTTCGCACATCTTTATTGTGAGCTTCTTGCGCTTCTTCGGATAGTTGTCCAATCGGAAGAATCAAAATTTCGATAATTTTGTGTCCTTGAATTAGTACCTTGTGTACTGTCGTTGGCATGGTGTACCAAGGATACAAACTCACGAACATTTTCCCAGTTTCCGAAACAATACAATTCGAATTATGTATATGTTATTATAATTATTCTCATGATTTATCGTTGATTATAATTATATTTTTATCATTATAAATTACAAATAATTATGGTCATTATCATTCACTTTCGGTGTAATGAGTTTTTTCATTATCAGTATTATTTAAAAAATATATCTCTGTTACAAATCCAAGATTCGCATAATTTACAAATTAGGTCATTTAATATTATCACCTAATATATGTATTATCACCTATAATATGTAAAAAAAAGTCAATATGTCAATGGACACCAGCAACATGAATGGAAAACTGAACGGAAACATCATTTTTCTTCATTCCTTACTCACTTGCGCCGCGGCCTCGACTGAGATGCCAACGCGCAGGCAAACGTTGTCGCGCCGCTCAACAAGATATTTATTTTCACAAAAAGTAGAAAAAGTAGGACGCCGCGTTTACAAATTTTGATCTATATACTTTTCTTGATAAAAAAAATTCAACTTCTCTCGGATCTCATAAGATAAAAATTAAATCACTCTTTGAACTTTACATTGTATACAAAAACACTATACTGAAATAGCTTACTTTGAGCACATGTAATGTAAACTACATTAAAAAATCAATGGCTGTAATACACGAGTTAATTTTTGTACATACCTGTAAAATTGCTCTCCATGTCGCAGAATGAATTTTAAGCACTTATTCACTTCGATAATAGCACTTCTGCCCGATCGCGAGGATGACAATAAAGGCTTCAGCCGCACGCGCTGTTTGACAATGGTACTTTCGAGCGTGCACCTGTCGTCGAGGATGCGATCATATGACTTTCTTTTTTTGAGTTTCGAACCCTAACGCCCTCTAGGCAAGATTAAGCAAACATTCACCATGAATAGTGACATTCGATTTTTGGAGTTTTTTCCAGGAATTCTGGATTTCAGTCCACTGTGCGTCTTGTCACTCGTCGATGCATAAAGGGTGTATCGGATGGGATTTTTGCAAGGTAAGGAATTGGTGATTGGACCACTTGCGAAACTGGAAAAATGCTCATCAAATTCTTTCAGGTTTATTGAACTTATGTTGGCCAATAATTCCAACTCAATGATAGTCTCTAAAACCACCTTAGAGTTATTGAGAAGGGTTTTAGTTTTTAAATCCGTTACTTGGAATAGTTCGGATTTTAGTTTGTTATCTATTATTTAATAGTAACAATTAAAGTTCTAAAGAGTGATGCGAAAATAAGCCTAAATTTGCCCATTTGTGTGCCCTTGAATTCGGGCTTCCAATCTATACTAAAATTTAGTTAATCATGAGGCATTGATCCTCTGAAAGTTTTAGGTTGGTCTGACTTTTTGTTTTCGAGATTTAAGGGACCAAATTTAAACTCAATATACTATTCCTTATAACTAAAATACAAGGTTATCATCAAAACTTAGTTAGAATATCGTTTCTGATTCAGCATTGACGTCAACCTAAATCGTGGAGGATGATTAAAATGACCTATAAATTGTAAGTGCAGAGTTAGATGAAATTCTTTATACGTCAGCCAAATAAACCTCAAAAAACATTTTTAGGGTCAAAAATCAACATATAAGTTGAACTGTTTATTTTTTATCTAATTGACTTTGATCACAAATTTCAAGGTGAAAGAAAGGTCACCATTAATCATTTGTTAATTAGAGATTTAACTTTTGTCTTGAACATTTTTCGCTATCAGTTATAGATTAGGAATAATCCACCTGAAAAGATTCAAATTATCTACTGACAGGTAAAGCAAAGAGAAAACTTTGGTTCCTCGTATCTTGAAAAAAAAATTCAGACTAATCTGAAGCATTCAGACGAGTAATGTCTCATAATAAACTAACTTTCAGTATAGATTGTAAGTCCGAATTCGAGGGCGCACAAATGGACAAATTTTTCGGTTATTCTTTGTGAGCGCTAGAAAAGAAACCAAAGTAGCACGTGGGTTTGTAGTTGTTGAGAATCAGCTGTAGTAGAAACAACGATGGCCGCAGAGTCTGTAGGGGTAGCTAAGTGGAAAAAGGGAAGGGTATGCATGGACCTCGATAGTGTTACATCCTAAATAGGGAAAAACAAAGTCAATTTTTGTATTTTAAAAATTAAGTGCTCTCCTGATTCATTTACGGAACTGAAGGTTCCGAACTAAGGGAACAGGTAAAAGGCTAAAGATCGGTGGTTCACTTTTGAATTTTAAACAACATCGAATTTATTTCCTATTACATATGTTACTGTGTAAAAAGTGGTGTGATTTAATAGTGTATTAGATATTTTATCTAACGCAAACAAGAAAACCAAAATCTTTACAATGAAACTTTGACTCTATTCAGGACTACTTGAAAGAATTTACAACAATGAACTGGAATTTACGATCCGAAGAATCCTCTGCTTATTCTCCAGTTAGTTCCTGCAGAAGAAACATAACCTTCTTAGGGAAGGCAGATAATAGAGATGTAGGAGTGTGGTACAGATAAATTACTACTAATCTGTTTAATGAATGAATAGTGCTGACTTATTAGGGCCTGAATAGTACGGGCCGAACTCATGCCAGTGGCTGGGTGGGGAGGACCAGGTGTGAGATCCCAATCCTTAAAGGCAGGACCCTACGTTGGCGGCTGCAGCAGAAAACCGCGTAAATGCCCTCGGAAAAACGTTTGAAATTCAGATGAACCGCCGTAGATTTCCAGGATCCTCACAATTTCCCAGATGTACCACTGTAAATCCAGAAATATCGACCTTCCCAGAAACAACACCCTTGTTGCATTCTTTTATATCCTGGGGGTGGTTGGGTGATAAGGTCCACCCGACAGAGGGGCTACTCTTCTCCCTACCGTATTCGAGTGGTCGAAATTAATGTCAGTCGATAAGCCTTTGATATAGCGAGTGGTTGTATACGACTTCTTGGAAGAAGAAAATTTTGCTCTCGATGTTTTTCCATCCCTTTGATCTGAAGAGTTTTATTGCCTTTTTATGTGACAGGTGAGCTCGCCCTATTGGATGATTCTCTGAATTCGCCTCAATATTCTCGTATTCCTCTTATACCTCTAGACTCGACCCAATGGGTAGTTTCTCGGAATTCGTTGCAATATAAGAGGTTTTTATTCCTTTTGCACCTCAATTCTATCTCTTAGTTTTACTTTACATGACGTTTATGGCCATTTATTTCCTTACTTGCGTTTATTTATTACTATGAGTCATGGGGACATGACACCTTCCTCCTCCAAATCGAATCATGGGGATGAAATCACCATGTTCGATGTCGTAAAGCAACTGTCAAAGAGATGTCATTACAGAATTTACGGATATTTAATATTTTTGAAAACATTGGATTTGAAGACTTTCAGAAGACATTACATTGGTTACGAATTCAGACGGAGAAAGCTTGATTTTAAACTACACTTACTTGTTTCACAATTAATTCATTTCGCACGAACAATAAATAATCTGAGAACTTGTACATTGAAGATTGGATCACTACGCATGTGATTTTACTAGAGAGAAAGCTAATTCTTGTATGAAATTCTAAATGACAATTATTTTGGTTAATACGACTTCTGAAATTTACTATAATTAATAAGAAAACATTTCAAAAGTTACTTGAACTCTAAGTAAATGAGTATAATGCAAACCTACTTTTCTTTGGACATACATCATATAATAGTCTAGAGACCTGTGTTATGACTAGCGATTTTACGTCTTATAATATCGAGAAGCTGAATTAAATCTAGGCTGACGTTGACTTGAATTTTGACTAAATAATCTAATCGGAATATTTTTGAGCGTACGTTTCCCAGAGTTATTGTTAAGTCCATCAAGAGAATTTTATTGGTTCACCGACATAGATGAGAATTCCATTCTGAACAATAAAATAGATTTCGTTAGTTCACCGACAAAAATTTAACAAATTTCAAAGAGACGTTAAAATGTTATTTCTTAATAGTTTGTGAAGAAAATATTTGCTCTGTAATCTGGGAAAAGCACCTGCAATTTCATTAAATGAAAAAAAATTAAACCCTAGTTTTCCCTAATCGACACGTACACGCACCTCCCTCCTCCAATTCGAATCGTGGGGGTGCAACCACCAGGATTCGATTTTATTGCGCAAAGAATTATCGAGGGAGCCGCCAAGGCCCAAATATATTTTATGTTTACGTAGGATGATCGAATTTTTGATTAATACAAGGTCACTAGTAGTGGTAACCAATATGCATGATAAAATATTTATTCCTAAGAAAACTGGAAAAGTGGAAATAAATAACTATTTCCTTATTATTTTAATATGTGGCATATTTTAGAATTAATCTGCGATCTACTTTATAATCTTCACGGTATGTTTGCATATTGATTAAATACATAAGCGCTTTCAACATTTGGATCATATTAAGTGTATACTTTTTTTAAAATTATATTTTATTTTATTTATTTTATTTTATTTTTATTTTAAATTTTCTTGATTTTCTTTATTTTTTGTAAGTAAGAATAATTCTATTACATTTGACCCTTAATATGATCTACGAGATTCAACTATTTGTATAAGAATTCAAGAAAAGAGTTTATGAGCTTATCTACTGATTCGGGACATAGTTTTTATTGCGAATCGGTCTTGAACAATTGACCGCTATATGTCCACGAGAAAAACACCTTTCACATGATCTTTCCCATTTATGAAGGGTTTGTCAATCGCGGTCTTGAGCTCCATTAGTATTACCTGGTGCCCTTTCCTGACTAAAAATATAATGACGAGGAAGGATATGCAATATCCTTTCTGATACTAAACGTTTTGCCTCTACTTTACTCGGTGCTTCTGTGCCTGACAATATGTAGAGATTCGAGTCTCTACTTACTGAACATGTCGCCCTAAATACTGGTACTTGTTTTCCTATGTTGTCAAAATGATATTCGGGTTTAGAAAATCCATATTCCGCTGTTGAATTTTCCAATTGTGTGATTGGGCAATTTCCTTTTTGTTCCATCTTCCTTTATATATTTCTCTAAAAAGAAGAAGAAACAAATGGATATAATATAAAAGAATTCCTTGATTTGTTGGAGCTCGTTTATACGGTTTCAAATATTTTGACGGGGTTCAACCTCCCTCTCTCGCTCTCCCCCTCCATCCCCCCTCTTTCTCTTGGCCCATTAAAATTTTTAACGGATTTCTAGTAAATTTATTTACGCATTGAGCACACACGAAAGCTCTACTTCTAGGGTATACTAATTGCTCTTTACAACGATGTCATTTCAGAGAGGCGAAATCGATATCACCTGCTGAGTGCCAAAAATTCTTTCTTCTATAATTTATTCGTAGGATAATGGGTACTTTTTGATAACAGACCTTGCATAATTTTGTGTTTCCATTCCTGCTGACAAAAATTAAGTTGTGTTTTCAAAAATTAATATTTTAGAAAAAAGACATTAACTTTTCGTAGGCTTCTAGTAATTGTAAGAAAAAATGTTTATTATTAATCCTTGGCGCTACCGGTATAACTTCTCTACGCTCGCGTGGTGGAATCATTTTCCTGTAATATTATAATCAATTGTAACTTTGAGGGGTTAAAACCATTTTAGAAAAATTACTGTTGTACATTCCTTTTAGAATGTATATGCACATACATGCGTATGTACACATGTATGTCCTTAAGTCTGTTGGTCAGTTTTCCTAATTTTCTGGGACCGTGGTTATTAAAACTTTATTTGAAGACGGTGAGCTTCAACTTTTGTGCAGATTATGTGATAGTGTACCTTACCTTACCAATGACTGGAATTGAAGATTCCAGTGACTGCTTTCTGTCTTCATCATCAATTAACTCCTTAATTACGGGTTTATTGGACCAGTTCATTTTACCTGATGATTCCCCTAGTGTTTCTATTATTTAATTCTTTTGTTCCTCCATTATCTGATTTAAAAACAGATTCCTCCTCTAGTGTTCTTAACTTAACATCTGTGGGTTTAAATAAAACTTCTTCTGATTCTTTAAATAATGGCTCAAAACAAGAAGTGGTAAGTGAATCGCGTGAGAGTGATTACTCCAACGGCGCACAATATTTTCCACTCACTAGTCCCATTACCTCTACCACCACTGATTGTACATCAACTAACTTATTTCCTCTAAAACTAAGTTCCAATCGGACATTCACTAATTTTAGTCTAATTTCCTCAATTCCGAGCCCGGATAGTGACGTTTTAGAGTCACTCCTTAGGGATTCGGAAAGAGAGAGCTCGGATATTACTCAGTTCTCTTCTATTCTCATCACCGGGTATAACCACGGTGACTGGACCTAAAATAGTAACAAATGAGTTATTGTCAGGATCTTCGAAGGAAACCTTGGGGGATTTATTAAAATCAGTGGGGTATGTTAGGGCGGTAGGATTTCCGTATATGAGGAAGAATATATGAAGGATGAAGGATGAATATATGAGGAAAGAATTTTCATCTGTTCCGGAAACTAAACGGAATATTCCATCCCCTGTTCCCGAGTCATCGGATATCAGTCGGAATGTTTCATCTTCCGTTCCTGGACCTTCGGGTGCCAAGCGTAAGGCAGTGTCACCTGCACCCCGACCATCGAGAGTAAAACAGAGGGTGACAATGTCTATTCCTAGGCCATGGGAAAAAAGGAGAAGAGCACCGAAAATCATGCCCGGGATACTTAGTGTGGATGTTGGCGGGTTGACGGACATCCACGACGCATTTCAGGAACTGCCTCTGCTTATTGAGGATCGGCCTAGAATCTATGGACAAAATTACACTCGTGGTCCGGGAAGTGTCTTGCAGGCCATTCGACCATATTCCGTATTTCAGTTGGTTAGGGGAACCAGACCTTTTATACGGAAATCTGTTCAATTCCCTTTGCGCTCTTTGACTATCGATGATATTCTGTCTGCTTGGAGGTCACCTTGGATTCCTGAGCAGAAAGGTCATCCGATTCACCTTACCATCGGGAAAGTGCAGATTTCTCTGCCCCCTGGTGGTTCACTCTACCCTTTTCTCAGCAGCGGAGTCTCCAGCAAGAAATAGAGCGGGTGGTTCGCATCCATGGGCTCCGAGAAGCGTTGCTCATCAGTGGTAAATTTTGCCAGACTGAAAATGGCCAATTAATTCCGGTGAGTAAAAAAAACTTTATTTTTTATTCCCTGATTTTATGAATTTTTATAATAAATAAATAATTTATAGTTTTTTCTTAGCATATAAAATCTCTTTAGGTTTAGAAAAGAAATAAGAAAAGATTGTGACTTGAAGATTTTTATTAGTTAAAATAGAAATTGGTATTATTTTAAAAAAAAAATTTATGTCAATTCTAAATTTCCTTTTCTTTCATTTTGCAAATTTCAGATCAAAGCAGAGATGATCCGTTATAACAATGGGGTCCGGAGGGTTAGTCCGCGAAGGATGTTCGCATGGAAAAACCGAAAAATTCTGGTGCCGGATTCTTGATGCATGGAAACAGACGATAGATTAATGTCCATGGTAAAGGCCACCTGCCATATTTTGAGTCACCGGAGTTTACCTGAGGAGGCACCTTTCGAGATTTTCGTTATCTCTTACCGTCTTTTACGAGATGAAATTTTCGTGGTAAGTTTAGGTTTTTTCCCCTTTCTTATATATATTTTTTATTTATGTGCATATTTATGACATGATTTTAATTCAATATCTTTTTTTTCCGTGGTACCCGTGATTTGAAAAGAAATTATTAGAATCATTATTAGTGTTTTAGAATTATATTATTATTATATTATTATATTACTAATATATTATTAGTTATTATTATTACTAGATTATTATTATATAAAAATTACACAGGTTCACACGGTTTTGGACCCGAGCAGCAAAAAGGGGTGCTTAAGGTAATTTTCGGCACTGAACACGAATCTGGTCTTAGAAATCGTATATTACGTCAGGATTTTGAGAAAATTGAGGTCAAAGTGTCAAAAAACTCATTTTTTGACATTTTTGAAAATTTATAGCTCTTGAACACGACGTGTTAGAGATTTCGAAAATATTTCAAAGTAAAGCTTAGACTTTGTGTTTTCACATGCACTCTTTGAAAAATTTTTCACACGTGCTTTTAAAGTACTGACAGCGTTTCTTTGTAGTGGTGCACGCGCTCTATGCATGGCATGGAGCGAATGACGCTCTTGAATGATGCCCATGCTGCTGCTTCTGTGGCTGATAAACGTTTGGTAAAGTTGTCGTTTTTTCGGTTTGCTAATATCTGGTCCGACAAAAATTACCTCTTTGATTTTCGCGTAGGAAATTTTGGGGAACAGCAATGCTACTAACATACGAAATCTCAAAAATCTGACCTGATAGCGGGAAATGGACGACGGATTTGAATTCAGCGTACAAAAATACGTAAAAAAAAAACACTCTTGTCTGCTCGAGTCAAAAAATTGACCGATATTTGTAAACCTGTGTTATTAATATTTTTCCATGATTTTACGTACACTGAAACCTCCATTTATGACGGGTTTCGGAGGTTGCCTGAATGGCCTTCGCCTAAATCAATCTATCTCTAAACGTAAATAAGTCAGAGCCGTATGAACTATTTCTGTTTGATTTTTGTCACGAGTGAAAAATATTTTTTAAATATAAGTTTAATTTAACGTTAACCTTACTGTTAAGTTTGATTGAGTTATTATTTATGAATTATTTCACATAACGCATAACCGAAAGACTGAAAACGAACTGAAGTAATTTTAAACTTTATTTTACTTGTAAATATTTTAAATATCAATTTATGTTTTAATGCTAATGATATTCCTTATTGATAAATTCTTAAGAAGATTTTGTTTTATTTATTATGAATATTGTTTTATAACTTCTTTCAATTTCAATTGTAAATATTGTAAATATTAATAAATTTTAAAGATTATTTTATACATATATTTTTCGTACTATTATGAATAAATATGTTAACCCTATTTTCTGATTACCTTCACTATCCTTCCTTAAAAGAATTATTTATTTTTAATATTCAAAAGATTTCTTAATTAATTCATTGATTCAAATATTGTAGTATACTTTTATTATTATTATATTTTGTTGGTATTATCTTCTATAGAAAGTGATAAATTTGTAGTCACAGTTGTTTTGATAAGCTAAGATTTTACTCGTTCAATTTTCTTTCTTTTTTTTTTTTTTTGTAATTTTATCATTAATAGCCAATAATTATATTTTAACTACATATAATTTGCTGTTATCTTAGTAAATGTAGTTCACATGTCACATTTCATTACTCTGAATGAGTTATATAACGAGAAAGAAAATAAATTAATTCGAGCTTCTTCGATAATAGTTTCTAGTCCCGTGGCTGGATTTACTGTTATAAACATTTCAGGTGGTTCTATAAACAAACGAAAGGTACGCCTGTTTTTAGGATTTTCTCGATTTAGGATTGTTAAATCAAATTTTGATTTCCAGTAAGAGAATTTACCTTGATTACGGAGATTTCTTCTATTTTCTAAAAGAATGTTTAGAATCAAGACAATCATAATAAACATTATTAGGATTGAAATTGTTGTTCCAATAAACCTTTGAAGATGTTCTTTTGTGTTTTCTTTGATATGGATTAGCGTTTTAGTTTTGGTAATAATGCAGGATTCAAAAGTCGACAAGGGTAGATTTGTTTCTAATTCCAACAATTCCTTACATAGCTCCAAATTTCCTCAGAAATAGTTTATTTTTCCTTTGTCAAGGTTTCAAGATGCGGGGAAATATTATCAGTTATTATTGGTACGTACACGGAAATATTTTGATTAAAAGAAGATAAGAAGTAGAATTCACGTACCTGTTATTTCGAATGATGATTTAATACCTGAGGTACAGTGAAAGTGGATTATCCTAGCGGGCTGCGAGCTGTATAACCAGGCATTATTTTGATTTAAAAGAGTCCATTGGGGTTTTTTAAAAGTGATTTGGAATTTACAATTAGTAGGAGTACCATGGATTAGGAGTGTACTTTCACATGTCGGACTTTCATTCAAATTAAATAGTGTGACTTGGGGTTTAAAAATTCAGCCAATTGTGTTTGAATTGAACATGAATTTAGCCATTGATCATCAGATTTGAAATATTGTATGATTATCATCTGATATTCCTATATAACTGGACTTAAATTGAATATATATTGTGTGTTTGAATTTCCCATTGAAATCTTTGATTCCCGAAATAAGGTAAAGCTTGAAAAGCTGAAAGTTGGTTTTGGATACCAGTGGGATTTCGAATAAAAATAGTAATTGTTGATTAAAAAAGTACACACTGATTTCTGATATTTTGTATAGGTCGGAAAATGCGAAATCTTTTGGTAGATATATTTTGGGTCTAGTTAATCGTATTTCCGTAAGTACGGTGGTGTAATTTTCGAATAATAATTGAAGATTCCAAATATTGTTTATTGACAGTATTATAGATAAATATACACATTGTAATACTGAGATATATTTATTGGTAAACTCACGTAAAGAAGTTAGCCAAAGCGCAGCAAGAGATTGATAATTTACTATATTTTTTTCCAAACTTTATGTTCTGAAACTGTTTGATTTATTTTCTCATATCTGATTAAGATATTGTTGAGTGGTGAAGATATTATGTGTGTTGAATAATGGTACTGGCGAGAGGTTTGAAAATCCGATTCATAAACGCTCGTCATAATTTTCTGAATACGTAATTTCGTTTCATTGTGTTTTCCCGGTGAATATTTCTCATTTTTAATAGTATTATTAATTTATTCATGTATAATGTTGACTAATTGCTCAATTTGGTTTTGTTGTGACTCCAATTCAATATATCTCTTTTCTGAAATACAAGAATGTGTTTTTAATGTATTTTTGCAGTCTTTTGTCAGTTCATATGTAAGTTCGGTTATATGATTTCTGATTGACAATATCTGATTAACATTAACATATGCTACTACGTTCCATTTATTAGTTTGAAGTCTTGTTGTTCCTATATATTCATAGTAACTTCCGGGATTTTTTGAAAGTGGCGTGTTCATGTACGGTGGATCATAGTTTGGATTAGAGTATCTAATAAAATTAAGGGTGTTTTGATGAAGTAGAAGGAGAGAAATTTTTCCATATAGCTTTTCTGCTTTGACCTAAAAGAAAAGAATACGGTGTAGGTTGGTTTTAAAATCCGGCATTCAAGCTGAAACTAGAGAAATTAGTTAAAGTTTTCATGCATTATGAAAAGGGTGATTTAGGAGTTATGATAAGTGATTAGTGTTTTTGAAATTGTGTCTATATCAAGCGTGGTTTCATAAATCCGCATTGGGGACATGGCCCTTCCTTGTTTGCTAGTTGTGAAACTTTTATTCGCTTTTTACTTGGACTGGAACGTTAAAGCTGTGTTGATGTGCTTGCTATCGAAGGGTCGGTTGGAGTATTTGGTGGAGCTAAAGGAGTAGTTGGAATTATAGGTAAAAAATCAAAATTCATAGTCTTTTGTGGATAAATCATGGTGAGCAACTTAAGTGCTACTTGAATTTGTGCTATTAGTGAACTATTTGATACTCCTGTCATTTTTAAGCCTGAGATTTTTCCCACCACTAAATAATTTGTAATTCCTGGTTTGGTGATGCAAAGAAATGTATACATTGTTTCTCGTAGATTATTTGCAAGGCAAAAATTTCGGTTGGGCGTAGGATCGTAGTTTGAGAAAGTTATGCAAAAAATTTACGTAAAGCATTGCAGCTATTGCTGTTAATTGAGAAAATGAAAGAAGTGGGAAAAGGTTGATTGATTCAGACAAAGCTTAAGTAAAAAATATTTCAGACGTGAACTATGTAGTTCGGTCCTTCTGATAGTTCAGACGATTGTGCGTGCGGATATATATGTTGGTCTGTTTGCCCCTCTGAATTACCTGTTACTGTCCTAGATTCCTTAGATATCTCGGGTGTGTGTACTTGTTCTGTATGATCAGTGGTGATGGTTTTGGTGGTTCTGGTGATACTTAAATGCAACAATAAATTTGTTACAGAATCCCAAAGTGCGCCAATTAAATGGAAAGACCAACCAAACATGCTATACAATGCATAACCATGAATGAGTGTGTCTGCTATAAGCTTAATGCCTCTAATTATTATTATTATGCCAATGAAACCTGTGCTAGCCGTTCCAAAGTTCGTAAATATGGATCAAAACCTTCCCCAGGCTGACTCTGCGATTTTATTTAATGTTTCATTATCTAATAAGTTCATTAACGAAGCTCCTTGATTAATTGTTGAATGCCCCATTATTCCTCGTGCAATTGTATTTAAAACCATTGGTTTTTCTGCAGGAAACATGATATAATTTCTCAGTTTATCTGAATCTTCCTGGGAATAAATTCCACTAGTTGCTGGCGAGGCGGGATTATTATATTTTCAAGTTGGCTTTGTCATTGGTTGGATAATTTCTGGTGGAATTGACTCTATCGGATTCGGAGCTACTTTATACCTTGAGTTAAGTATTTGATACATTGGAGGGACAAATGGATTGCAATTTATTTGAGTTCCTGTATTTGTTAATATATGAATTCGTGGACTCAGGAATTAAGATTGGTTGTTCTTTGAGACTGGTAGCACTAAGTAGCATTCTTCTGTTTTCCTAAAACTTACTTCTACAGGTACACACTTAATTATGTGAACAACTTATCCTGCCAAAACTGTCATAAACCCTGGTACTTTCATAAGTTGATATGCGAATTCGTCCGGAGCTTGTGTTGCTAAAGACAAAGTGTTTTTTAAAACTTCTTGTTCGAGTGAACAACGTTGAAATAGTACGTCATGATATAAGCGAGTCATTTCGGTTCGAATATGTCTTTCGACTTAGACAAATTTCGAATTTACATATGTAAAAATGTCCATACTTTGAACAGACAGTTTATTTTTTTGTAAAAATATGTTTCCGGGTTTTGTTTCAAATATATATATATATATATATATAAAGCATTCTAATCCTGAATTTAAACGCAATTCGTTTCTCTCGAGGTTAACGCTCGCTTCTTGTCTTGATAATCTAACTATTAAAGATCCTTGGACCACGACATTATGTCAAGTCCCAAATGGATCCGTGTACTGGGTACCTGAACATTTTCCATTTCTTTCAATTGAGCCTGCTAATGTAACACTGTAATATGAGGTGCTATTTACCTTTAAATTTGAAATTATTAATTGTGGACCCAATTTTAGTATCCCTGTTGTATGCATAGTGTCTTATACTTCATGTAAGATTTCGAGTAAATATTCCCCTTGACCACTCTCGACTGCTGATATGTGTGAGTGCATGCCACAATGGTATATAGTGCGTTTTACTTCAATTTTACATTGAATGATTGTAGTTGTAGTTATTCCAATAAATTGAATTAATTGTAAATAGGATTCGGTTGTGTTCACCTTAGATTCGGGCAGATTGCAATCACCTACTTGTAGCAATGAAATCGTAGTTATATTCAACTGTTTTGACCCGCAATCATATCCCACGATGGCGAGTGCTCCAGATAAGGAAATCAATAATGCCAAAATTTTCATCATGTTCGACACTTCCAACCCCATTCTTCTGTAACAGGTGGGTTCATAATTAGTGACTCCTGTTCTAATTGTTATGTTTTATGTATGAAAATCTAAGACGATTAATATGAACAATTTTTGGTGACTTATTTATTCTAATCTTTACATTTCCTTTTCCAAGAATTTCTAAAACCTCATGTGGCCCTGTGTACTGATTTTCGAGTTTCTTTGGCTTAGGACCGCTTAATAAATAAACACTATCTCCTACCTTGAGATCTTGAGGATTTATTTTTCTATCATGATAACCCTTTGACAGGTGGACACCTCGTGACAGGCAAAGGACCTACAATGTCCATAGAAATCTTTTCAAATGCGACACCCGGTGTATCAGTAATCATCATAGGATTTTTAGTTTTAACTCTCACTAACTTTTTGAGTTGACACTGTAGACAGACCTGAATATATTTCTGAATATCCAATTTCATATTTTCTTAGAAATATTTTTGCCTAATCCGATTATAAGTTTTCGTAACTCCTTTATGACCACCTAAAGCTGAAGAATGCATTTCTTCAATAAGAGAATTTCGCTGTTCATTAGTGGCATGTTGGGTAATTCCATTACAAATAATTATTTTTGTTTCAGACTTTTCAAAAGTAGATTTAAAAATAGCTAAAACTTCTTGCCAGTCAATGTAAGCTATCTGTGATGTTTTTGCGATACTAATTGAACGCAATTTAAGTTTTTTGGCAAGTTCACTTAAATATTGAATTGATAATTTAATATTGTTCAATATTTCTTGAAGGTTTTCACCTGATTCAGTTCTAATTGGCAGTGCTAAATAATAATAATTTCCTTTACGAATTTCTTTTGCTTGACCCAAATAAAGTTCCTTAAATTTGGGTAATTCATCCCGGTTTGCTAAACTTTTTGATCCATTGTCCTTAGGTGTTCCATCTGTTAATACAAAGTAAGCATAATTGTCTTTCCTCGTGGTCATCTGGTCTCTGCATTTTACTATGTTACGGGACGTGTTTACATTTCTTTCTATTCCATGTTGAGGTAAGTTCAGCTGAGAACAATTGACAAACGGGGGTTTAGGATGGGGTGTTCGCCCTTGCATCTCCCTTGGGTTTCATTATTCGAAAGTCTTGATTCTTCTTGTTCGCCTGGAAAAAATATTTCTGCAATATCGCTTTGATAATCTTCATTTTCTTCATTTCCGAATAAATTATTATCTTCAATTTCAAATAATTCATTTTCATTATAATCCGGATAATCTTCATTTGATTCATCGGAATTACTTTTATTTTCATTAGTAAATTTATCCTGATTATTTCCTCTAAAAAATTCTGGGTCTGAATCCTCTTCGTCGGAGGACTTTTCATTTTTATCTTGTTTCCTTTTCTTTTTAATCATTTACCGATTTACCTTCATTGATTTTGTAATGTATCCGAATATTTATAGAATCGTCATTAGGATAGATAATGATTACGAATTATGTGGAGTGGGGATATCAGGCTCTTTTCATTGTGCTCGAGTCAGTCGATCTTGGGTTCTCACTCAGAACATGTAAACGGTAATTCGAAGGACTTTAATAAACGCTATCGACTCAACTAATGCCTATTTATTATCTCAACCCTCAAATATATTACAGTGGCGACGAGTTCAAAAAAAGTGAACCTATTCAGTGCTTAACTAACAGTAATCGTGTAAAAATTTTCGCATGTCGGATAAAGAATCGGATAAAAAAAGTTCAAAGAGTGGTATTGGTGTATCTTGGGTGTATACGTTAAATAAAACCCAGCTAATCAATGAAATAGAAAAATATAAAGATGAAACCCCGGATGTAACTAAAACCGTTGATGAACTGCGCAAAACGTTAAGAAGTTTAGTTGTAAAAGCCGAGACAGTTTCAGATAGCAGTGAAAGTAGTTATGAATCAACGGAAAATATTGATAGTGAAGTGAAAACTGAAAACAAGCAAATAGTAGTTGTCATTAACGAAGAAATGGCATCACTATTAAATTCGTTGAAAGAGTTCGAGCGGAAAAGCGACGATTAAGATGAGTATATTGAACGCTTGGATTTACATTTATTGGTAGCGGGAATTACAGACGGCAAAATGAAGGCAGCCGTGTTGTTGACAAAATTGGGCAAGGACGTATACAGTACTTTGAAAACAGCTTGTCCAAGAGATAAGCCTTGTTATCTTTTGCGGAAATCCAACAATTACTCAAGGAGAAAGTAATACCGACTACTAATATATCCGTACAACGAAGTAGATTCCATAAATTAAAGCAGGAGCACAGTCAAAGTATTGACCAATTTGCTACAAAATTGAAAAGAGAAGCAGTGCGATGCAAATTCACAGCAGAAGATGAAGCATGTGTGGATCAATGGTTTATTGGACGACAATATAAAATTCGAGGTATTTAAAGCAAAACCAACAACATTTGATGAGGCTCGACTAACTGCTATAGCAACCGAGGATGCTTTAATTAGTGCAAAAGGAGAGGAGAAATCATCAGAACCAGCTTTGTTGAAAATCTCAGCTCACAGACAAAATAAAGGCAAGCAGAAGAAGAATTTTCAAAAAAAATTTAATCCAAGTAAAGATGCTCCATCAAATCAAGGTCAACGTACATCTTTAATAAATAGTCAAGGCAGCAAATGTTATTGCTGCGGCAAAAAAGGACATTTCGCTAGCAAGTGTTGGTATAATAAAAAATATGCAACATTTGCAAAACAAAAGGTCATCTGGGAACGGTGTGTCGTCAAAAAGAAACCACGGATCATTAAAAAAACAGCTATTTTTAAATAGGGAAGAAGAAACAGAAACTGACGGGTCCACCAGCGATGGAAGCAGCAACAGCAAAGAAGATAGAGTCTTCAGAAATTTGTTTAAGCTCAGAACATCGGAAGGTGATGCGGATATAAATATACTACCTATTGTCATTGAAGGTAAAGCCTTGAATATAGAAGTAGATGCAGGTTCGTATTACACATTAATGACAAAAGAAAACAAAGATTCCTTATTTCCGTCAGTCGAAATATTACCAACTAATGTAGTTATGCAATTTTACGAT
>JBAGKK010482331.1:0-16847 GCA_037177015.1 Euceroptres primus
ATATATATTCACTTATAATTACAGATGTAACTGGAAGCGATCGAGGATGAAGTGAAGGTAGAGTAACCGCAACTGAAATACTCCAGATAGTGTAATTAAATAAGGTGAGGTTTAGATTTTTATTTTGCATTAGTACAGATAGCAAAATGACTGATTCACTCACTTTTTTCACAGCTAAGACAATGGTGGAATTAATACTAAGGAGGAGAGCAAATCTCAGGATCATAATTCATTGCGATGATTAAAAACGAGTGGGTAGTGAATTGCACAGACTTTACCCAGTCATAAATTCCAACGTGTGCAAGACATACAAGAAACCTCAACATAATAATAGATAAGTACTGACCAATGCAATAACGTCAAAGATGTTGGATATTTCACGATTCAATCGTCTCGCTTTACCCATTACCGCAAATTCAATGTTCATATTTCGATCACTGAAAATCCCAAGGTATCATTTTAATCTGCAGCAAAATGCGAAATCGAAAAACAAAAGAGTGTTTCAATAGAATAAATGATCCACTTCAGATCAAAATAATATTGCTGCAGATTAAATTAATATCCTACAATTTACTGTGATATAAAATATAAAACATTTGCAGACACTAATCGGCTACTTTGAAAATCACAGTAGCATTCAGATGCTTATTTAGATAAACTTCCGATGGATGAAAGAATGATGAGAAATCCAAGATAAAATAATCAATCGAGCCATTCAGAGATTTCTCGGATGAAAAAGTAAATATAATAAATCTTTGTTATTTCTTCAGACAGATACAGGCGTAAAGCACATCACGTAATGCATAAATCGATTTTCGATTATTAACCATAATCCTCTATAACATCTAATTTCCAAACCACAAAATTTTCTAGATTGATTTATTTTCTTGGGAAATTTGATTTTACTTCAATTATTTTTATTGATATTCTTTCCTTCATGCAAATTCTTTCTTTCATTTAAATTAAAAAATATATACGTCTAGGAAATAAAGTAGATATTCCAACTCCTCCGGAGTGCTTTTATCCATGTGCTCATCTCAAAGGATTGAATCCGTTGCTCAATAAAACTAATTAAATTTCACGACGCATACTTGCTGATGATGAAGGTACTTGCAACAGTTTTATCTTGAAATTTAAAAAGTGCACTTTTCTAGATGCACATATATTATCTAGTATGTTGGTAATTTATCGTTCTAAGTAACGAAGCATTTCCACATAAAGTTTAGTAACGCGACATGATCTCCGCATCCATATTATCTGACCTGCCAGTAAAGAACTCATCAAGTCTAACCTTATATGAACGCATACACACTATAGAATGCATCTGGGTTAGTGTCTACTCTTGATAACATAACTACCTTTCTACACTGTCGAGTTCAGTATGAACTATCCTCATTATTTTCAGTCGATTGAAACAAGTCGGTGAATCTCGCTCATACAGTTGTTTTCATGATTCTATAGAAATTGAGTGATATTCACGAACGTTGAAAAAGCTTGAAGAGAATTATCTAATTATGACACACTCGTCCTTTACAAACTGTTTTGATTATTTTTCAGCCCTTTACGAATACGTTTTTTCACTTTTAAAAATTTTCTTATATTTCTGAAAATACCTCGTTTCCTGTTGATAATCGGATGAAAGGTCGAGGAAAGAAATTGAAGTAGACTCAATTCTGCGTAAAATGGGATAAAATAAAGTGTCCTAGTCCTAAAAGATCACAAGTTATGACCCTGGAAAGTGGACCCTTTATGCACATAATCACCTGAGTGTACCATACGGGACAAGTACGGACATATTTGAACATTTTTATGCAAATTAAGTGATTAACACTAGTTGAAAGTAAATAATGCATACTTTTTTATTGATAAACAATTAATTGTTCACAACAAAATCATTTAAACACCTGTTTTTAATACTTTTTTAACGTTTCTCAGTACTTTCGCGGCAAAAAAGTTATTATAATTTATTATAAATATGTGATATGCCTTCTTTATTAATAAACAATTCATTGCTTATAACAAAATTATTTGAACACCTGTTTTTAGTACTTTTTGACATTTTTGAATACTTATGAGGCAAAAAAATTATTACAATATATTATAAATCTATAATATGCCTTTTCGTATTAATAAAAAAGTAATTGGTTATAACAATATCATAAAAAACATGTTTTTTGTACTTTTCATCCTTTCATCCTTTCAATTTTGTGGAAAAAAAGTTATTCTAATTTATAATGAATATCGAATATGCGTTATGTTAAAAATAAAATAGTCATTGTTTTTTCTTGCCTCATAAGTATTCAAAAATGTCAAAAAGTACTAAAAACAGGTGTTCAAATAATTTTGTCATAAACAATGAATGCTTTATTAATAAAAAAGGCATATTACATATTTATAATAAATTATAATAACTTTTTTGCCGCGAAAGTACTGAGAAACGTTAAAAAAGTGCTAAAAACAGGTGTTTAAATGTTTTTGTTATAAACAATTAATTGTTTATCAATAAAAAAGTATGCATTATTTACTTGTAATAAGTGCTAATTACTTAATTTGCATAAAAATGTTTAAATATGGCCGTACTTGTCCCATATGGTACACTCAGGTGATTATGTGCAAAAAGGGTCCACTTTCCAGGGTGATAACTTGTGACCTTTTAGGGCTAGGACACTTTGTTTTATCCCGTTTTACGCAGAATTGAGTCTACTTTAATTTTTTTCGAGCTTTCCTCAGAGGGTCAACAGGAAACGAGGTATTTTCAAAAAACAAAATTTTTCTGATTTTTGTAAAAAAAAATGAAGAAAAACGGGACTTTTTGAAAGATCACAAATCATAAACTAATAGGACTAGAAAACCCTTTTTATTGATTTACGTAGAATTTTTTTTACTTTATTTCATCCTCTGGCATCACTATCGTTTTTTTATCATGGAACGCCCTGTTCCGAGAAAACTCCACAGGGGAAAATTGCCCTGAAAAATAGGTCAAAAGTAGTCCACTTTGAGAGGTCATAACCGTCGAACTATTAGCGCTAGGACTTTGTCCTTTGTGGCAAACTTAAGATAAATACTTTAATTTTTACTCGTCTGTTGAACATTTTTTCATAAAATCTTTCGGTCAGATGGTATACACAAAGTTATAAAAAGTAGCGATTTTTCGACGGAATTCGGAAAAAAGGGTTTTTTGAAATTACCGTATCTCGAAACCTATTGGAGATCGAAGTTTCTTTTTTTTTTTTAGAATTGTGTACACTTTCTTTTTTATTTTAACTTTTTTTGTACAACGCAATGGAAATGGTCCGTCCATGCAACGTGAATTTTGAAAATTCTTTAAAAAAAAAACCCCCTTTTGCAATCGATCTGTTCTACATATTTTTAGAGGTCATTCAGGACCCCCTCAAGAAGCTATTTTAAAAAAAATTGCGTCTGGGAATTATTCGGGAAAAAAACTACCAGCTGCCTGGACTATTATTTTTAAACTTTACTAGAATTTAATTAGATTTTAACAAAGATACTGGAAAATTTTGTAAAGCCAGAATTTCAGAGAATTTTATAGAATAAAAATATTTTATAAGATTTCATTTATCAATTAAAAGATAATTTGAAATCATTGTGTATACAAAATTTTCAACTATATATAGACATTTTTGTGTAAATCAGTTCAAGAACTGAAAAAAGACTTGAATTAAAGCCAAAAAAGTTTAGAAAGTGGTAAAAGCTTGTATGTATCTTGTGCCTTGTAACCTTGACATAACTTTTTAGAAATTTTTTCGTAGTTCTGAAATGTTTTTTTTATTGTACTCTAAATCTGAATTAGTGAAATTTGACTAATTCAGAGTTAGAGAGTTATCAGTTTCGTTTGTAACATTGCGCAAAGTACAATATATAAATAAAGAAAGCATTGGATTTAATGGATGAAATTGAAGAAAGTACATCGCATTAATTTGTCGAATTACAGAAAGTAATTTAGAAGACGAAAGAAATTGTCCTCTGTACTTACGTGTATCCTTCAGGTAATTGGACTAATGATCGGTAGCAAAATTAACCATTAGGCAGGAAACAGGAAGTCTTACATTAATGAAGCTCTACATTGTAAGAGTAGTAGTAACTATATGTCCTTGTCGGAAGGAGTAATATGAACCTTTATTACATAGAAATGCCAATAGCGAAATTACATGAAAACTTATCGATCGATTTTCCGTGAGGTGAAGTGTAATCATATCGCTAATTATTGCTGTGGACATTGTACTATAAATCATCAAGAATTACTTTTGCTGTAAAATCTTTACTGATTTAATGACTGTGTTGTGAACTGAATAATTTCGACATCAAGCAAAGTAAAGGAAAGATGTGCCCTTCTACTTCTAGGTAATCAGTGAGTACAAAGGAGAAGAAGCATATAATTTACAGTATTATCCTACTCGTCATTTTCTCCCAGCTAAAGTTTAAGGAAAGAAGAGCTTCTTGGAAATTTAGTTTAGAGTTCAAAGGAATAAATGAGCAGAGATTAATTTCAATTAAAGGCCTCCTTGATAGCTATTCTCATTAAGAAAAGAATGTACATTATTATTTTCTCATTTAAGACAAAATCAGCTTTTTCTCCCTTTAAAGTATTAGATTATATTATTATATTTCTTAGGCTATATTAGATTACAGTTAAAATTAAAAAGACATTATTATCTAATACAATAAAGGGTCATTGGACCATATATTGCAGCACTTCGATGCAATCTCATGTTTACAAAGCCTAACGAGGCTACGGAACATTAGCTGCAGAGATCCCGAGGATTTCTTCTGCAAATTTTCTCCAAACATCGAATGGCACGTCGGAGAAAAATTGCTTTCGCTAAATCAAGAAATGGCACTCGGCTAAAGTCGATTCTGAATGGCGAAGCGATGACGGCAGCTGCTGTGATAAATCTTTTTGCAAAACTTAGTTCGCCACATATATTGTGCTAAGAAAAATGATAAAGTGCATGAGTGGAGCCTTCGGAAGAAATTCTCAGATTCATCAACGCGTTTATTTACTCGATCCAGTTTCAACATACAAACACAATTTTCTAAAACGAAACCCATTTGAAAAATCTATAGAAGTTCTTTAAATTGAAGGAACTAGTAGGTTTCGTTTTATCAGAAAATTTTGATTGAAATCAAAGGTGTTATTTTAAAAGAGAAGGATATTTTTCACGTGTTTAAGAAATTTTGATTGAAATCAAAGGTGTTATTTTAAAAGAGAAGGATATTTTTTACGTGTTTAAGAAATTTTGATTGAAATCAAAGGTGTTGTTTTATAAGGGAAGAATATTTTTTACGTGTTTAAGAAATTTCTTGCAGATTAAAATTTTTTTAAATTTATGACAATAACCACAACTTGCAAAAAATGTAGATCTCTAAAA
The DNA here is from genome assembly GCA_037177015.1 of Euceroptres primus. Classification (NCBI taxonomy): domain Eukaryota; kingdom Metazoa; phylum Arthropoda; class Insecta; order Hymenoptera; family Figitidae; genus Euceroptres; species Euceroptres primus. The sequence continues at coordinate 5,391 of JBAGKK010482331.1, forward strand.
AATAAACAAAAATTGTAAGAGATACGCTTCTAGAATCTAGAAAATAACATCTTCAATTTTTGTTCAGAAAATTTCTGTATGATTATAAGACTCTAATTTTTTTTCTGATGCACTCGTTAAAAGTCCGAATAGATATGTCCAGCATCTCTGGTAATGACTTTTTTATGTCTGGCTAATGGCATCTGTTTAAATACTTACGTTTTATCCACTTTTTTCCCCATTTATATCCAACGATTATACATACAAGTCAAGATTACTATACGTTTTTTTTCATTAATTGGTCTAGCCTATGTGTATCGAATTGCAACGCCTTTTACAATCGTGGAGTAAATAATGAATTGTTTGCTGCAAGTGGACGCATTAAGAATTCTATCACGAAAAGAAGTTTGCCTATCGCATCGCGAAATCTCACCACTGGAAGGTCAAAGTACCGGCACCGCGATATAAGTTATAAGGTCCTGCATGAAATCGTAGAAATATCAAATTGTTCCCATCGCTTGTGAAGAAATCATCAGAGACCGCATTCATCATCGAACAAAAGCCGTAACGAAACATCCGGTGAATTTAGAACTGATCCCATCTCTCATTATTCCACTAAGAATTGTACTGGTTACGCAACATGGCTTCGTTTTTGCCACATTCTGCCAAGACAAAATGACATCAGACCAAACAAATTTCAATAAATCTTTCACCAATAAAAAATATTAACAATTGCTCTCATATCAAAATAAACTTTCTGGCATTCCATGATCAAGGAAATTCAATAGAATTCTAACGTTTTAACGAACTATAACCACTTCTAAAAATGTGAAAAATAAAGATTCTAAAGGTTCTTAAGTTCTAATTAAATAATAAATAACTGAATATCCTTTTATTAAACTTATTAAGAATCGAGAGCTTCTGAATAAACCCGGTTGCAGCATTACTCAGTAGATGATATTTTAATAGAGTGTAATCTATAATATCTAGTTATTCACATAATCTATCTTACATAATGAAAATCGTTTTATTTTATGTAATTGTATATTCTACCCACTTTTACTTCCAATTTCGCGAATACTAACAATTTATCTGAATTGTAATGAAATTGTATAAGATGATGAAAATGAAATGTAGGAAATATACGTAAGAAGAGAATCCTTTCGATCTTTTAAGTTTATTTGTAATTATAAGATATAATAACATTGCGTAAGAAGTATGGGAATTCCTTTCTGAGTCAGGTTTATGCAGTGTAATCACTTGAGACCAGAAATTACTTGACAACGGAAATAGAAATCCAGAATGGACCCATTCGCCCTTTTCTTAAACGTTCTGTGTTGAATGAAATTATACGTCCCAATGGCATCGTAAATATTCATGCTGCGCCCTACATTTCGTACTACGACGAAGGGAATACAATAAGGCATGCAATGAGACTGTCAGTTTCGATAAAGTCTTGGAAAAGAAAGGATCCCGCAAGAAGAATATGATGAAAATATATCGAGGACAATTTTTCTCGCCTTCTTACGTAGCTTTTGCTGTTTCTCTAAATAACCTAATCAATTTTTAAAAAACAGAAAAAACCTGAGCTTATTTTTGGTCAGATATTAACTCAAAATTGCGACTAAACATCTTTTAGCCAAAAAAGTCGTTTTTAAACGAATTCAGACCTGAAAAAAGTGAGACGCAGCACAAGTTAGCTCAGCTTTTTCCTCTGTTGTCTGCAAAATAATTACTATGGAAATTGTCTTCAAGGCATAATCGAAAAAATGGAAATGCTTTTACGAAAGAGGTGGTTGTTTAATGAAATATTATGGTAATATTTCTATCAAGTAAGACAGTATGTTCTTTACTTTTTCTACTAATTGCTTAAGAATTAAAACCGTTAATGTCCAGTAAATCATGCAAATTAATTTGAATTTTAGTGTTCATTTTAATTAGACTATTTATGACTTAGTATGAACTTTCTTAATCTTAAATAAACATTATACTCCCTTTTATTGCTAAGCTATACTATAAATTATGCACTTAAGAGTGCAGAAGATACCTTCGTGTGGTAAGCGATGTAATAGAAATATTAGGAATATTCAGAATATTCTATGCCTCAACGAACTTCATCATCAATGGTAGTAATAGATCTTTAGCAACCTGAGAACTAGTTTCATGCCAGAATTAAAAGAAGAAAAGGGAGAGAAGAGATTAATTCATGCGGTCTGATGAGCATACATTATGAATAGGTAACCGCTAGATTCACGCATCAATGCATCACCTATTACACAACGGTGGCATGAATTGGTATGAAAGATTAATACCCAGCATCAGTTGAAAGAAAATCCTTCGTCTCTGATTTTTACACATCAGATGTCACTGTTTTCCTTTATATTTGAAATGTTTTCTGGTAATCAATTTTGCATTGCATTAATTGTGAACATATGATTTTCACATAGTTCGACATTTTAATTCTTATTAACAATGTAAGCAGTCTAATAAAGTACGACATAAAATCAATCTTCGGATTGTTAACTAAAAAAAATGAACACTGAAAATTGGTATTAAAAAATCATTTAACAATTAGTGTATTAGAATATAATCTATCCATGATTTTTTGTAAATATTTAATACGATATTTTATGAGTGAATCTTAGACATTCATTTAACTATAAATGTATCAGAATATAATCTATCCATGATTTTTGGTAAATATTTAATACGATATATTATGAGCTCAAAGTATACTTTGAGCAACACAACGTTAATTATATAAAAATAATAAAATTACATTTGAATGATTACTAAATTCTTATTAGCTGTGAAGTTACTTCACATGTCGATAAAAGATTCATTGACTTGTAATTAACTCGTCATCGAAAGTTAAATGAAATTGTTCGTGGCACCCTCTACAAAATCTTGTTTCACAACGGAATAATTTAGAATTAACGAGATCTTCTCGAGAACCTTTCGCCCAAAGGGTCAATCACGGTTGCCCTGTAAGTGCAGGGGACGAGATGTTTGAAAGTGAGTTCCTCGTAACGGTATGTCGAAAAGTGAAAAGGCTCAATTTTGTAGGATTTAATTTGCACTACTTTCTAAACATGTATTTTTGTGTTAAAGGAGTTTCACAACTCAATAGGAAACGGCACTGCTCTCTGAATGTAATTAAACATTTTTGATCATTTTATCCTCCCTGACTTTGAAATAAATATATGCATTGCAAATAACTTAGAAAAACATATTATATTATATTATATTACATTACATTACATTACATTATATTATATTATAAATAGGGATGAGCAAAAAGCTCGAAGTCTCGGCCCGAACCGAGCTCGACTTTTATCGGGCCGGGCCCAGAATACTCGGCCCGTCGAGAACCCGAAAATTTCGAGTACTCGACTGACTTCGAGATCCCGAAGCAGGTCGGGTTCTCAAAATTGCGGGTACCCGATTGGTGTCGAGAACCCGAAATTGGTCGGGTTCTCGAAAATTTCGGGTACCCGATTTGTGTCGAGAACTCGACATTGGTCGGGTTCTCGAAATTTTCGAGTACCCGATTTGTTTCGAGAACCCGAAACAAGTCGGGCTCTCGACATTTTCGAGTACCCGATTGGTGTCGAGAACCCGAAACTGGTCGGGTTCTCGAAATTTTCGAGTACTCGAATTGTGTAGGGTACTCGGATTATTTCGAGTTCTCGAAAATTCCTAATACATAAAATATTACCTTCTACTGATAATTAGAAGTTAAAATGAATTGTTTAAACTACGTATTATTATTTATAACAATATTCTCTTCGAATAATGCTAGAGAGTTTCAGTTTTCTTCTAAAAATTTTAACTTATTGTCCCCTTTTTAATCAGGGTGAGGTAATAATTATTATAATTTTTTTTAATTGTTTAAACAGTTTCTAATTGTTAACAACTACGTTCTCCTATAGTAATGCTAGATAGTTACGGTTTTTGCTGAAATTTTTAACGTTTTGTCCACTTTTCAATTAGAGTAAGGTTTATTAAGGTAGTCTAACAAACAATTGTTGCAACAATTTATAATTGTTTAAAACTATCTTTTCCTACAGATATGCTAGAAAGGTACGATTATTTCTGATAACTTCCACTGCTTGTCCACTTTTCAATTAGAGGGAGGTACTAATTAAGGTACAACAATTAAACAATTGTTTAAACAAATTATAATTGTTTACAACTATCTTTTCCTATAGATATGCTAAAAAGTTGCGGTTTTTGCTGGTAATTTCCACTGTTTGTCCCCTTTAAATTAAAGTGGGGTACTCATTAAGGTTATTTAACAAGCAATTGTTTACACAATTTTTTAATTGTTTACAACTATCTTTTTCCACAGATATGCTAGAAAGTTGCGGGTTTTTTCTGATATTTTTGACTATTTGTCTACTTTTCAATTAGAGTGAGATACTAATTAAGGTCATTTAACAAACAAATGTCTAAACAATTTATAATTGTTTACAACTATTCTTTCCTACATATATGCTAGAAAGTTGCGGTTTTTTCTGATAATCTTCACTGTTTGTCCACTTTACAATTAGAGTGAGGTAATAGTCAAGGTTATCTAATAAACAATTTTTTAAACAACTTATAATAAAGTATATAAATCGTGTTTATCTTTGACATAAACCAATTAGTTCATATTACATTGAGAACGTGTTCATTTTTACAATTTTTTCGAAAAACTATGTTTAAACATGGGATTTGTTTAAACAATTATGAATAAGTGGCAAAAACACCTGAAAGTTCAGAATTCTGACGAGTTGGTTGACCAGTTTGCAAAAAACTGCATTTTTCTGCATTATTCCAGTCATAAGTTACATTTAAACAATAAAAATTGCTTAAAAAATTGAAAATAAGGTAAGTCAATCGTTTTTAACTTTAATGCAATTCAATTGGTTCATACTTCATGTGACTTGAAGAAGGTGTAACTTTCTTATAGTTTGTCAAATAAAAATGTTTAAACAAATGGAAATTGTTTAAACAATTATGAGTGGTAAGAATACCAAACATACCATAATTCTGACGAGTTTTTTAACCAAATTGCAGAAAAACTACATTTTTCTGCCTTATTTGTCAAAAGTTACATTCAAACAATAAAAACTGTTTAAGCAATTAACAATAAAGTAAATCAATCATGCTTATCTTTGATTTAACCTGCTCGATATCACGCAATTTTCGGGTAGCCAAACCTTTTTGAGAACTTAAAATTTTCGGATACCCGAACCTCTTCGAGAACCCGAAAGTTTTGGGTACCCGAACTTTTTCGAGAACTCGAACCTGTTCGAGAATTCGAAATTTTCGGGTACTCGGACGTTTTCGAGAACTCGAACCTGTTAGAGAACCCGAAATTTTCGCGTAACCGAACTTTTCCGAGAACTCGAAACTGTTCGAAAACCCGAAATTTTCGGGTATCCGAACCTCTTCGAGAACCCGGAATTTTTCGAGTTTTTGAAAGTACGCGGCCAGGCTTGATCTCGGCCCGGCCCGAGACTGATCGAGCCCAGCCCGGCTGGACATTAAGTGTTAAAAGCTCGACTCGGCCCGGCCGAGTATCGGGCTTCAAGCTTTTTGCACACCCCTAATTATAAACCACTAAACAAGTCTTATACTCACTACACTGTACATAATCGAAAATTATATATTTCAAATTTCCCAAAAAAACCATTCATCAAAACCATCAAACATGACGCAAATAACCAAATAGCACAATCCTTCAGTATTGCTAATGGATCAATCAATTTTTGCCATAGAAAACAAGTGAAGGGTGGCAAGGCAAAACGGGTCAAGAGAAATTTTTACGAAAATGAGTTTATTTGCTAAGAAATTATTCAAAAACCAAATGCACATTGTGTTAAAAGGATTTATTTAAAATCGCATTCCTTAACATAGGAATAAAAAGATTGGTTTTGAAATAGAGGTCAAGAGAGACACTGAACTTGGAAGATTTGAAATTATTAGACTTTTTGATGTATTTAATTTTGTTTTCTTTTATGAAGCATCGATATTCATTCAAATCAGCTTAAATTTTAACAAAAAATTGTATTTAGTTTATTATTTTTCTCTATCCAAAAGTGAAAAATTATCTATCACAATGCAATACCGCCACATGCAACCTTCACTTTCTCGGAACTAAATAGAAATTTTTTATCAAACTTTTCTTCCCTGAATTCAGCAACTCGATATCTCGGAAGCGTGTTCACACTTTTTTTTTTTGAAAATTAAATTTTTTATCGCCGCCTGAAGCTAAAGAAACCATAAAATTCTAACCCCCATATTCAACTTTGATTTTCTCCAATTCTCCACTTTCTTTAATTAACTTTTTCCCCTGTATTCAGCAACTCAAAATCTCGGCGATGTGTTTTTATTTTTTTTAAATTAAACATTTTATTTTATATCAATATCTAAAGGCGACTCATGCACAAAAGTAAGGTTAGTGTCAACCTGACACAGTTCACTTTGGATAATAATTTCTCGAAACTGGAAGCGTCTTTCCAACCAAACTTTCTTCGTGTCAATTTAGCAATACTTCAGCTCGGAAGAGGACTTTTGTTTTTTTTTAAATTGCAATTTCCAATTTAGAGAATGTTTTTTTGCTTTCCTGTAAAACTAAGTCATTATTGTGTTATCTTTTATTTCTTGACCCACTGCACTAAGAAATAATGTAGAGAGTTTTGTAGAATTTTGTGAAACTTCTGTAATAACCCAGTAAAAGGGCTTTCCATTGAAACAGACTGATCTTTATAATGTAGAAAATACAATTATTCAATGCATCTGAATCCTTGTTTGTGCATTTATTTTGAAAATTCAATCTTGTTCAATCGATGAAATTTTTCTGAATATTTTTCAATGCTTTTTAAAAGAATTAGAAGCTATGATTTTCAATTCCATTCAATGACGTACTTTTCGATGTTTTTATTTAACGTTTATTCAATAATTGTTAACTAAAACTCTGTTTAAAACACTGGATTGGTTACTTTACATCATTAGGATAGATTTTCACTCATAAAGTTGTGATGAAAAATAATTCTAAACATTTTTTATCACGATTTTCTTTTCTTTTTCAACGAGAGAATTTGAATAAAGCGAGTATTTACCCATGATGTAATGCAGTTTTATGTAAATTCCTATTCGATGTTTTGAATTTTATGTTTGGAGGGTGTTTTTGATACACATAATACAAATAAAATTTAGTTTTAATTTGAGGTTATTTTTCACCATATTTAACTTTTACAAAGTGGACTGAGATCAATTCAATTTTCCTCATTTCATATCTCACTCTATGGTTTCAAAAAAATGCACAATGAAGGATTGAAAACGATTGAACATTTCAAATCGTTTTCAATGCAAGCCTTCTTATCGAGAAGAGGGTCTGAGAAGATAAAACAATTTTGCATTCAATTTCTCATAAAAAAAGACTTTTTTGTAAATTTTATTCACAAAGGTCAATATTATGTGAATCGAGTTGAAATTGAACACTTCCCTTCACAATTAGCAATAGAATACGAATCAAAAATTACTTTTTAGATATCACCCCCATAAGTCTGTTTTATGGGGTCCCAAAACAACCCATAAGTGAAAAATTTGGTTTTGCGAGTTTTTGGCGCTAATTATGATTTTTGTGACTTTCTTTTTAGTACAAATTGTTCCTAATACATAAAATATTACTTTTCACTGATAATTAGATGTTTAAATAAATTTTTTAAAGAATTTATTATTGTTTATAGCAATTTTCTCTTAGAATAGAGTTAGAAAGTCGCGATTTTTTCCGAATTTTTCAATTTTCAACTTTTCAGTTAGAGTAAGGCAATAATCAATTAAAGTTAACAGAAATAATTATTTAAACAATTTATAATATTTATAATAATATTCTCTTAGAATAATGCTAGAAAGTTGCGGGTTTTTCTGAAATTTTCAACTTTTTGTCCACTTTTCACTTAGAGTCAGGTAATAATTAATGCAAATTAGCAAACATAATTGTTTAAACAAATTATTATTGTTTATTAATACCTCCACTTTGTGTCCACTTTTCAATTAGAGTTAATAATTATTTCAAGTTACCAAACATAATTGTTTAAACAATTTATTACCATTTTTAATAATATACTCTTTGAATAATGCTAGACAGTTGCGGTTTTTTCTAAAATATTCAACTTTTTTCCACTTTTTACTTAGAGTGAGTTAATGGTTAATGAAATTTAACAAACATAATTGTTTAAACAAATTATTATTATTTAAAACTATCTTCTTCCATAATAATGCTTGATAGTTGCGGTTTTTTCTGAAATTTTTAACTTTTTGTCCACTTTTTCCTTAGTGAGGTGATAATTAATGCCAGTTAACAAACATAATTATTTAAACAATTGATTATTGTCTATAACTATCTTCTCTTAGAGTAATGCTAGAAAGTTTCGCTTTTTTCTGAAATCTTCAGTTTTGCTTTGACTTTTTAGTTATGAACAAATAATAAATGAACATCAACAAGAATCATTTTTTAAATAGTATTTTTTTCAAAGCGAAGTATTTTTACTCCTTTACTAATGTTTTAAAAATATTAATTTAAACAAAAAGGCTATCTTCAGTAGAGATAAAAAAAGGATGGAATAATTAGGAGTAGGTGGACCACCCTATTGTAGATGTTATCAAATAATGAAAGTCAGTTTCAATAGACGTGAATTCAAACCAGTGCATATTTTCTTTACACAATAATGCAAGTTTCACACTTGATCGGATTCTTCGATCTTACATTTATAAAATATCAACTGAAAGATGTTTATTTGAATATGAAACCCTCTATTTTATTTCTGTAATAGAATATTATCTAACTAAATGGAAAATATCTACTTTCGAAATGTTTTACGTAAACAGGGAATGCCAAATTGATTACCGTAACATAACGACAAAAGTTACATACAAAATTGCCAATAATGTAACATTTTGCAAGAAGACCTCTTCTAATTTTCCTTTCGCAAGTCGAGTTAATGGGACTAATGTACATAAAACCTTTGCACTACATCGACATTTCGCCCTTATAAAAAAATGTGACGTGTCGATGATCGAAGCACTTTTGCCGATGCAGTCAATCTACTTTTTGTAAATAGTGTTGAGCAGTGTGGCATAACTAACGACGGCGCAGTGCGACGGGGCACCTAGATTCTCAGCAAGCAGTAGGTCATCCGCGAGTAGAGCCAAGTTTTCACTTTCATCCTGACTAGACCGAGGGAATAAATGCCTAGAATCCTAGATGCTTCGATGCGCAGCGCACAAAGCCGGTAGACTCGAGTTAACTGTGACACACCGACTTCAACAGAAAACCCGAGACTCATAACCTTCCATTGAATTCGCGTGTCGTGCGAATTCCCAGTTCCACTTGGCTTCTACAGTTCCACCTCTTGCATCCCCCTCGAAACGTCCAGGTTCCGATCTACCGTTTTATAAACCAGCACCCGTCTAAAACGCGCTCGATAGGAAATGAATTCATCTTTCTTCTCCTTTTTTAACTTTTTTTGTAACTTTTTTTTTCGTCTCACTGAAACTTACGACTAATCCTACAAAGTGAGCTTATCGCCAGCACCTTTGATCACGAAACTTTCGGTATGAGTACAGGTTCTCAACGGCCAACTCGGTAACAAGTTTCCCTTCTGTAGTTGAATCACGTACGTATTGAAATACTACTGTTAGGATTCTTAAAGCGAGAAAAAGAGAGCGACACTTTTTACACCTAAGCCAAACAGAAAACCTGCTTCAATTTAATAAGAATTTACTGATCCTTTATCCTCGGAATTATTGACGTTTACTTTGTAAGATTTACCCTTCAATTGAAATAAACCTTTCGTAAATAAAAGTAAATATATCGAAAACACTATAGACAAGTTATTTGGACCATTCTCTGAAACCTTTAACTTTTAGGCTATCGATTGAAATCACAACATTATAGTGTAAAACGCCACAGAGGATGATTCCATCCAATAAATCATCTTTTTTGAAAGTTTTTTAGTCTTGCATTTCAAAAATTTTTAAGTAGTTTTGAAAACAGTTTCAAAATTGTTGATTAATTATAATTGATGTAATAGATTTCCTTCATTTTGTCTTGAAATTTATCATAAATAAGATTGTAATACTAAAAATCTTTTAGATGCTTTAAAATTTATAAAGGAAAGAGCTGTTCTTACTTTAGAGATAACTTTCTCAGTTAGCCTTCTGCCTTCATAATAGATAGCAGAAGCAAAGGAAAACGTAAAAGTCAAGACGCCAGCAACTGAATTCACTGATTATTCTGTACACGCTGGTTGGTGATGGCAATGTGACAGATGAACAGTAAAACCATCAAAATGGACAGGCAGTGCATTCAAGCATTTGCCGATCACTTTAGCGAACGCTTGATGAAGTTTATGACCGGGAAAGAAGCGCGCTAAAGATGCTGTTAAAACGGTTACCTTGCCTCTCGCATCGCGTAAACAAGGAGTGATCGATTGCAGATACAAGGCGAAAGAATTGTAGTAAATACCATTGAACAATTCCTTGACATTACTCAAGAAACTTCAGCAGAACGTTCGCATTATATGTACTTCGTGCGCATTGAACGTCAAAGGTCAAGCTACATGTTAAATTATTAACAATTATGAAAAACAGAGCCTCTTATTCTAATCCTGCGAGATCCATTTCAAAGTGCTAAGCTGCTTAATTATGAATAATCATAATAATACTAAGACAAGTAAATGGTTACAAACATAGAAATTATCGAAATCATATTAATCATTTTTACTTCCTCTGGAATCAATAACATGTATTTAGGATAAATACAGTATAAAAAAAATACACAAAGTATTATGAACTGTTTAACAAAACTGGAAACTTTAAAAATGTAATATTGAACTTTTTTGCCGAAAATAGCCCAGGTCAAAAGATTCTATACACTTTATGTATAGATTTCTATTATTTATGTATAGATTTCTATCTATTTCTATTTTGTTCTATATAGAATTCTATAGAATCCTCACTAGAATTATTATACTCAAATTTCTATATGTAAGTTATTTCAAATTTCTACACTTCGAAAGAATTCTACAAGAATTCTAGTTCAATTTCAATAAAATTTTATATAGAATTGTACAGGAATTGGTCTAGAATTCTTGTGAAGACTCTACAGAAAATTAATTAGAATTATTGTGAGGATTTTATAGAATGCATTCTACCTAAGTTCTATAGAATGTTTTCACCTGGGAGGGGACTTTTTGGGGAAGGAAAAATTATGTTAAATACAAAAGAGAATATATTTAATAATAATATAATATCTGTCCATTTCTTAAGTTGTTATGTTCACTGTCCCAGATACCAAAAAAAAAAAAAAATTTTGTAAATGTTTTTGCAGAGTAAACAAAAACCACTAACAATTAGGCAGCTACTAGAAAAGAAATGGGAACATGTAGAAGCACTACACCAGTTGCTCATTGATTTTAAAAAAGC
>JBAGKK010482342.1:0-16845 GCA_037177015.1 Euceroptres primus
TCATTTCTTTGCGGAATGAACTCGAAATGTTTTGCCAAAGACTCCTTGCTACCATATTTTTCATAATGACAATAATTTCTACTTATACCAACAATTTTTATAAACAAATGCACATTTAAACCATTTTTTCATGAATAGGACTAATTTTTTTTTGGCATGAACTACAAATGTCTTTCCAGGGACTTCTTGCTATCATATTTTCAAAGTGACAAAAACTTTTAATAACGAGGTTAATTATATAAACGATTTTTATAAACAAATGCGAATTTTCACCTTTTTTTCATAAATAGACTTCATTTTTTTGCGGAATCAACTCGAAATTAATTATAATTAACATTTTTTGTAATTGTAAAAAATATAATAGCAAGGAGTCTGTGGAAAAACATTTCGAGTTGATTCCGCAAAGAAATGAAGTCTATTTATGAAAAAAGGTGAAAATTGGTATTTGTTTATAAAAATCGTTTATATAATTATCCTCGTTATTAACAGTTTTTGTCACTTTGAAAAATATGATAGCAAGGAGTCCCTGGAAAGACATTTGTAGTTCATGCCAAAAAAATTAGGCCTATTCATCAAGAAATGGTTTAAATGTGCATTTGTTTATAAAAATTGTTGATATAAGTAGCAATTAATGTCATTATGAAAAATATGGTAGCAAGGAGTCTTTGGTAAAATATTTCGAGTTCATTCCGCAAAGAAATGAAGTCTCTTTATAAAAAAAAGATAAAAATAGGCATTTGTTTATAAAAATTGTGTACATAATTAACAGGTTTTGTCATTATGAAAAATATGATAGTAAGGAGTCCCTGAAAAGACATTTCTAGTTTATTTCACAAAAAAAATTAGGCCTATTCATGAAAAAATGGTCAAAATGTGCATTTGTTTATAAAAATTGTTCACTTAATTAACAATCTTTGTAATTATGAAAAATATGGCTGCAAGGAGACTGTGGAAAATCATTTCGAGTTGATTGCGCAGAAAAAAAGTGAAGCCAATTCATGAAAATTTGGTTAAAGTATGCGTTTATAAAAATTATTTAAATAATTATTGTTGGAGTTTCATCCGTGACGATCAGATCAAGAAACATGTTCGCTCAAACAAATGTCGAGCATTTTAATATGGATAAATGAAGATCTGATGCCCAGTACAGCATTTAGTACAAGTTTTCGGAAATTGAAAAGAAGGGTACACATTTTTCAAGATATTTCAGAAACGGTTAATCCGAATTTAAAATTTCTTCCAGATAATTATTCTTCATGAAAAAACAAACAAATCGACCTATTGTTTATTTAAAAAAAGTAAATATGTGACGTGCCACGAGAAAAGGGGACTAATGCTCAAAAAATCGACAATTCGTTTTTTATCTCTATTGATAGTGTTTGAGTTGCTCTATCCAACACAAAAATCAGAAAAAAATTTCGGGCATTATTTATTATCAAAAAATAGCTTTTTATTGGGCCGTAAATAGAGCCTTTCGTAGCGAGACTTTGGACCACCGAAAACACCTCCCACCACTCACTACTACAAACTCACGGGCGGATGCCGCTTGCCGTGCGTTTCTTGCGGGAACAGAAGCGAGAAATACGGACACTGGGACACGACGAATGAGAGTGTAGTTGTAAGTGGAGGGGCAGATTTTCGGGAGTCGCCTTTCACTACCGAATAGGCTCGACTTCTATCGCTCGGCCCTTTTTCTCGTGGCACGTCACACACATATGTATTCCCTAGTTCCCTCTGTAATTGGTAAACTGATTTCAATGAGAAATAAATCTTTTTTAATCTTTTTATTAATTTGTCTACACTTTCGAATGCTTTTTCGTAGATGCTTTTACGCTCTTCGCCTATTACTTTACTACGAATCATTTTTACTAAATTTTGCTGTACAACATTTGCTTTGCCTATTCACAGCCCTAAAAAAAGTGTGCCATTGGAATGTTTCGTCCATCAAAAAATGGAACAATCTCTAACGCATCTCTAAGAGAGACGTGTTGATTATTTGGTACAACCATCTCCGATTGTGTTATATTGTTCAAACTACTGATTTTTGATGAGAGACAATTAGGACACGTCTTTGGATTTTGTGACACGGTTATCGGTATCGGTATATTTTCGGTTGTCTGTTTCTTCAGTTTGTTTCAAAGCCACTATATAATCGCTATAAACTACAGTAAAATGTACACGAAAATTCCGCAGTTGATGCACTGTTGATTTTCTTGACCATCAAAGTACAATAAAATGATGTTAAAATGACATTTGCATAATTTCCACTCTTCAGGATTTAAGGATATGCTTGCACAAGGATGACTCGCAGCCAGTTAAACTGTCAAAGTTAAAATCCCATTCTTTTGGATTTCATGACCGACACTAATTTGTTTTGTAAAGGACGAATTCAGATTGTATATGGTGGAATGCAGCATCTGATTTCGAGGTCTATAAGGCATGCTGATCGCTCTGGAGATGTATAGACACTGATAGATAATTGTCAATTTCATACACTTATATATGTATCACTGTGGAACTTAATTAAATCGTTCGCTTCTCCCAAATACTGCATGTAAATATCACTGTCATTGCAGCCCTTTTTAAACTCCAAAAAGAAATTTACATCCTCATTGAAGAGTTTAGCCATCCTCTGAGGTAGGAAAACGGAGAACATATTCTCGACAATTACAAAGATTTTGTTTCCAAACATCGTCTTCGTTTTCTTAATATCGGTGATTCGATAATCCATATTAACTACCAATTCTCTCAGCTTCTACGTTGGAAGGAAATCTTCATTAAGCCCAGATTTCTTCAATTTTGAGAAATCCATCTTCAGTGCTTCACGTCTTTAAGAGTCAGAGTATTGAGTTTTCGTGTAAGATGTTAAGTATCCAATCTCACTTGTACACTGAACGCGCGGTTCTTTGCCGAGAGAAATACTGCTTCCAGGAAGTAGTTTATGCATACTAACACATTCAAATTTGGGAAAGGGCTCCGAGGGGACGAGAAAAGCTGAACTCGGAGCTCAGAGGTAGCGTAGCAACAAAGTGCGCAATAGTGACGCACCATTATACGCGTCGGTCAGCGTCGGTTCGTATCAGCTTATTTTGAGTGTTCTGGTTATGCGTTATGTGTAATAATTCATAAATAATAACTAAATCAAACTTAGCAGTAAAGTAGACGTTAAATTAAACTTATATTTATATCGAAGCTTTTCGAGTGTCGGTAACATGTCGGTAACGGAATGTATCATTAAATTAACCTTCAGAATATTCTGGCGATGACGTCACACTTTCGACAACATTCTAGAACTTAGCACGGACACAAACCATCGAAGCTTCTCGAGTGTCAGTAAATGTCAGTAACAGGAATCATGGAGTAGAACGCTCCCTGCCCTTCTACTACTTAATGAAATTATCAATAAAGACATTCATTACACATAAAACATATATTTCCTATGAAATGTTCATTCTCCTTGAGGAAAAACACTTATATACTCTTTTACTTGCAAGTTTCACTTCTAAATTGCATGTTTGTAAGATCTTATGTTGTTGACCAGGGAGACGTAAATGTTCAAAGATGTTGTTAAAAAATGTTAAGATTACTGGTCCAAAATCCTTCTTTATTGAATGTGTCTGAGAGTCTCTCAGTACATTAATTGCTTTCACAACGTTTCGACTGATCTTTGACAGTCCTATTCATGTAAATTTTTTATTTAAGTAGAGACCAAGATATAAGAACCAAGATTTAAACGGATGGATAAAAGTAAAAAGTGAAAATTATAAAAAAAATAGCGCGGAAAAGAGAAAAACATTTGGTATCGTAATATAAAAATAAAAAAAAAAATTATTAGAACTATTTGTTACCTGGTAGTTTGATGTACTATATTTATATTATTACGGAGATTAAAGAAAAGTTTTTGTTTGACTCCGTCTGCTGGACGGACTTAGTTAAAAATTAAAGTGTTTATTGGTACATAAACAGACGTGTGTATTCAAGCCGTCCAGCAGACGGAATGAATACAGCAAAGATAAATATGAAGTTTAATAGATAGGTAGGTTCGCGCAGCAATAGTAGCGCAAAGAGTGTGTTTACCACGCATGACATAGTTCTTACGAAGTAATAACGCTATGATGTCACAACAGAGAGAGAAATGAGACAGAGAAGCAAGATAATAGAGTATTTAAATTTTTGCTGAAAAACCTGTCAGATTATAAGATAACGATAAATTGTATCAAAGCTAAGTAAAATATAAGGTAATTATATTATTTAGTGGCATGTATGAGACTGTTGAAAATTATGCTCATACGGTCAATATCGGTCCTAAAGTTAACATTATTATTATTATTTTTAACCATATAAAACATTTTCATAAATTTACGTTAAAAATAATATTCTTCTTTGTCAAGGATGATAACATTTTTAAAATCAAAGCGGTGTTTATTTAAAGTTGCGTGTTTTGAAAGTGCA
This sequence comes from Euceroptres primus, assembly GCA_037177015.1. Lineage (NCBI taxonomy): Eukaryota > Metazoa > Arthropoda > Insecta > Hymenoptera > Figitidae > Euceroptres > Euceroptres primus. Next base: position 4,453 of record JBAGKK010482342.1, read on the forward strand.
GTGTTTATTCTGTTATTCGACGAACAGTTGAAACGTTGTAAAAGCAATTAATGTACTGAGAGACTCTCAGACACATTCAATAAAGAAGGATTTTGGACCAGTAATCTTAACATTTTTAACAACATCTTCGAACATCCAAATTGCATGGTTTCTGCGCTTTTAAACTACGTAATTTGCAAGTGAATCTTGTAAGTAAAAGAATGAGGGACAGAGAAGAAAGGTAAATCCTGTGGCAATCGCGTTATTGAAAGAAGTAGAATCACTATTGTCTGTCCAAAAAATATAGGCACCTTGATTTTTGTACAGATTTTCGAGAAAATCTCAGCAGACTTAGGAACAGAGATGATTGTTGAAGCGAATTACACATTTTTGGCTTCTGACAATATTGTATGTATTGTCAACGAGCAAAAAGTTGCACTTGAATATTTAAAAAATGATTTTCTTCATGGAAAAATAGAAAAGACTTTACTATAATCGAGGCAACCGCACTCTCAGCAGGGGACCTTGCTGGCGCTACTGATACACGAGCAATACGGCCTTCTCTTACACTCAAGCAGTTACACAGTCCCTAAACCCTAATGCAAAAAAAAGGGATACTATTCAGAGTACACATCGTTGATGTCAATCTTTTATAGGGATATGTTGAATGAAGCTCAACAGAGATTCGTTCACAATTCCAGGTGAGTTCCATGTCAGTTCCATTTCAAGTTTTTTGCAGGTATTTTTTTTATAATACGGAGCCATTTAAATATTTCGCATTCTTGTGAAACAGGCGACTCGGAATATCTTGACTATTTATCAATTTAAAGTGAAATCCTTTTCTTACAAATGTAACTATTTTTTCTAAACTAAGTTTTTATGGTTATAAATTATTTTCTTTTTGAGGCTGAAAATTATTTTTTTTGTGGTTGAAACATAATGTTTTTACTAAAAATGACGAACATCTAATGTTTGTTTGGAAAATTATCTTATGTAGTTAAAAACTGCAGAAGTTTAAAGAAACTTCAAACCAAAGCGATTAATTTTTAACACGAAAGTTTAACTTTCCTCTAAGTAGTTTAATTTTCAACCGAAAAGATGAATTTTCAGCCAAAACCAGAAGACTAATTTTCAAACAACAGGATTTATTTTTTAGCAGAAACCCCAACTTTTCAACGGAATGCATGACTTTTGAAGGAAATAACTGCGTTTTCAAGCAAAGAAGACTTATCTGCAATTAGGCAGTTAAATTTAGAACTGCAAAAATATGTTTTAATTCAAAATGAATTAGTACAATTTTCAGTTACGAAAAGCAATTTTTCCCCAAAAAAATACTTACATTTGCGTTCAAACTGATGAATTTTAAACTACAATGATCAATTTTGAATAAAAGAGTTTAAGTTTCAAACAAATGGTTTTCTTTTCGACCAACAAAATTGAGTGTCGACTAAAATGATGATTCTTGAACTAAAATAGAAGAATTTGAAACCAAAAAAAAATAATTGTTAGTAGGATAGTTTAATTCTCAAAAAATTGGTTTAATTCTCAACCAAAAACAACCAAAACGAAAAGGATTAATTTTTAATTCAAGAGTGGATCTTTAAATCCAATTGTTTTTATTTTTAACCAAGTGGTTGAATTTTGAATTCTGAACCAAAAATGTGAATTTTCAGCTAAAATGATGAATATGCGACAAAAAATTATTAATTGGAAGTACAATAAAGAGTTTTTAACCAAAACGATCAATTCTCATTTTAGAAATTTAACTTTCAACCAAGTTAATTTCATTTTATACCAAAATGATGAATTTCTTGCCAAAATTATTAATCTTGGACTAAAATTGATGAATTTTCAATTGACTAATATTCGAACAACAACATTAATTTTGTAGCTGAAAAGCGGTTTATTAAACAAAATGCATGACGCGTTTTAAAGTAAAAAAGACTTATTTGCAACCAAACAGTGAACTATAGATCTGAAAAAGATGTTTTCTAGTAAAAACGGATTAGTACAATTGTCAGTTCCAAACAGTAAAATTGGATTGTAAAAGTGAAGAAATTATTATTTTTTTGAATTTGTTACTTAAACCATAGAAGTGATTTATGATTTGCGATTTTATGATTTAATGACCTCCATGATCGGTTCTAATCCTAAGAATTAAGAAAAAAGTAGCCTTAGTTTATTGCTGGTTGTTGCCGGTGACCAGGTCTGATGAATTTTAAGATGCAAAAACGTGCTTTTCTATTGAAGTAAGCAGTAATAAAGCAAGAAAACTGATCAAAGTAGAAACAAGTGTTTTCCAAATTTTTGGGAAATCGTTTTGAAGAAACCTTTCTGCTGTTTCCAAGATAGTTTGCCAGTATTCCCTCGGCTGTTGTCGGGGAAGTCTTCTTGTGCAAATTATTTTTTCGTTCATTTGTTCCTTGCTTTCATTTATTTTTCTTAGCTCTTGAGAAAATGTAAACTATTGAAATTCAAGGATTGAGGTTTAAAATAGTAGATGCTGGTGGTTAGGGTGACTGCTTGTTTAAAAGTATAGCTGTAGGTCTGCGAGAAACGAGTGATTTAACAGTGACCCTGCCAAAAAAACCATTATACTTTCCGACAAGAAATTTTTCACCATGTTGTTCAGGATTGGTTAAAATATGTTTTTTGGATTAAGAGTGCTTGTAATCAGCCAAATGCACGGAAATATAATTCTTTTATGTGTCAAGTCGGTCAACATGTAAATTTAATAGAGTGTACTCCAGCAGCTGATTTATATCAAGTGAATGTAATACTCGTCCGCTTGTCGGTAGACAGAAAGACACACTACTTGATTGCGTGCCCCTTTAATCGCGAAAAACAGACATTAAATTTACGATTTACTGGTCCTGACTTGACTGGACATTTCCAACTTTTGGATCCCTTATCAAACGAGGTGCTATGCTGCTTTACAAATACTCGTGTTGCAAATCCTGCTTCTATGTCCAAGAGTGTTTTGCAAGAAGTTGAAGTAGCTGATGACCATGGAGATGTCAATACGGAAACTTTTTCTGTGGATTTCATTTGCGATTTATCATATTCGAAAGGGGATTTGAGAAATTCCAGAAGTGATTCATCGAACTACAACACCACAGGATCTTCAGGAAATTCGGGATTACAGATAAGTACTGGCGATTCAAATGCGGACACTTCTTCTGCGGGTATAATAATTGATCGATCGAATTCGGAAGGGGATTTTAGAAATTCAACAAGTGATTCATGCAATTGCAACGCTTCGGGTACAGAATTTTCAGGACATTTTGACTTGGAGACAAGCACTGGAGATTCAAATCTGGAAACTTTTTCGGCGGATGTAATAAATGATTTCTCGAACTCGGAAGGAAGTGATGCATTGGTTTTTGACCTTAGCTCCTCCACTGCTGAAAATTACACAAACAAACGGAAGAAAAAAAGTCGGGGTATTTTGCAATCTAAAAAAACTCACAGGGACTCGAACTTCACGAAGGAAGAAAAACTGTTGATCTTGAAAGCCACGCGGTTTTTTGAGCTTGAAAAGAAAACAGATTTAATAGCAGTTGATAACATGTTAGAAAGAACAGAGAGATGTTTAGGTATTTTACGCAGAAGTGTTGCACTCATTTGATCTCAAGCCTGTACCAGAAAAATACATGAGAAGCCGAATCGGAAACAGGGACGACCGCGCATGGAAATCGATGAATTTCTACAGGGAGTTATCAGGCGAAAGGTTTTGGATTTTTATATGCAGAAAAAATTTCCAACACTTAACGAGCTGCATGTTGTTTTAAAAAAGGATGTTCCAGATTTACCAGTCTTTGGTCGATCGACACTGGTCACTATAATGCACAATCTGAAGTTTAAATTCACAAAGTTTTCCACGAAACGAGTTTTAATAGAGAGTTCAAGAATTGCAGCTCAGCCATCGGAATATCTGCGACAAGTGAAAAGTTACAGACAGTTGGAGTGGAATTTTTTTTATAGAAATGAAACATGGTGCGGGGCTAACCATACACGTAAGTACGTTTGGTTGAGGAAATCACAGGAAGGAAAGAGATCTCTGACACGTTTAATCATTATCGTTCAGGAGTGCAAACAGCGAATGATTATTATCGTAGAGGTTTCACAGTCCCATCCGGTGCTGGGAAAAGAGTTATATTTCTACATATCGGTAGCAAAGTGGGTTTCATGGATGGTTGCTTAAAGTGCTTCGTCGAAAAAAAAGGATCCGAAGACTACCTCTAGGAAATGAATTCCTAGCACTACAGGGAATGGTTTCGTCAGGTGTTGACTGTGATTCCCAGTAATTCAGTGATAGTCCTCGACCAAGCCCCGTATCACACCATGATAGTTCAAACGGTTTTCCCTATCCCTGCGCCGAGCTTGCACAGTTGATAAAGTATCACTCGTTAGCATCACTACTCTATCGCCACACATGTATGAGGAGTGGAGCAGCCAACGCAACGCTACCCATGTCAATGCTCTCCCACTCACTCGCCCTCTCCTACTGAAACCATTCCTCTTCCAGAATTGCCGTTACACTTTTCGTTCCCTTTCGATCTCCTAATAGCCGACTTACCCTACCAGGCCAAAAGAAGTTTTCAGTTCAAAAATATTTCTGTCTCGTGGATTGGTTAAGGGACTACACCACTGTGAAACTTTCAATCGTTTTTGTCATTTTCGTGCTCCTTATAGTTTCAAAAATATGCTGTAAAATTTTTGTGGTGTTATCTAGAAAATTGTCAAAGATACAGACGATTTTGTACGGCCCCGTCACGGAGGATAATCTCTGAGTGCTCCGCCTGCCGAAATCGGCTCGGCAGGAGCTGCTGCAGACTATGGCCCTGGCATCGATAAAATATGGTAGGAAATGAATTTATATGGCAATAAAGCAAGAATTTACTATTCAAAAAAATAAAAAGTTCATATTCTTTGATAAAATTGATTACAGACAATATTATTTATTTATATTTAATGAGAATTTATCATCCAGCATCATTCCACTGATGAATCATGAAAATTCCATGTATTTCTTCACGTTTTGACCAACAATCACGCTGATGGTGAATTTGTTATTTAAAACTTGTTATTAACAATTATTAATTGATTTTACTTTCTACAAGAATATCTCCCTTCATTCTGATCGATAACGACTTCTTCAAATAGGTCCCTGGATCTCACAAACATAAATAATTTTCATATTTAGTTATGAAATTGCTTATGAACAAATTGTTTGTTTATATTTGATTAAAATTAATCAGCCATCATCATTCCATCCATCAATCATAAAAATAAACTTTTTTATACGTTTCCACTGAAAATGACGGTGATGGTTGATTTGTTTTCTTATTAAGTTTTCTTATTAAGATTATTATTCTTATCAATCATATATTTATTTTTTGCAAGAGTATCTTCATTGAGTATGATCGTTAGCGATTTGAAATATGTACCTGGATCTCACAAAAATGATGAAATTGTGGAAATTTCTGATTTTGCCACTTAATTTGTTTATGCAAAATTGTTCACGTCAACAAATTCGTACATCGGACTTGATACCCCAAACTTTGAATGCATTTTTTTCGGAACCATGTCTATTCGTGTTTATTAATCTTCTTCGACTTTTTGTTTCAGATAATTACAGCGACCTGTAGCTCTGCCGCAGTCCAAACAACACAAAATTTCGCTTGTTAACTATATCAACAATTTTGATTTTATTAAAAAATTTTTCATACAAGGCTTGTAGAAATTACTTTTCTCAACAAAACAAGAGAAAGGGAACCTAAATCTGTTGACAACTTTTAGAAATATTGAATTTAAAAAATTCTGAAAAAAATTCACAGTTGTGTAGTCCCTTAAGTGTTTCAGTGTTTGTACATATGACAAAATCAAGGGGAAAACAAAACTTGTTTACACTCCTCTTTGAAAATAAATAATCTTTTAAAAAATCCTTATAAATAAAGTGTACTTGAGTGTAGGTAGTAAAGGGACGAGTGATTACTGTGATAGTGGAACCTGTTGCGAGTTTGGACATTACGAGTCTACTCACACATACAAATACGCACGCGCAGGGCTGAATGTGTGAGGATCTCCTCGACAACCTGAGCAACCACAGCCATTAAAGCCTGACTGAATAAGTCTCTGCAAGTTTTTTATTATTATATTATATTATTAATTAATCATTTCTAATTGCATGACCATTATTACTATTTGGCACTGAAGAGGGCCCCGATTTGGGCCGAAACGTTTGCCGACCTTTAAAGTTTTATTTAACAACTGAGTAGATTTTAAGAAGTAGACCTCGCAGCCAATGAAATATTATCAACAATTTCATATAAATGAATACGACATGTCTTCCAACATGTCACAACTCAAGTCCAGGTTCACACTAAAATTCTATTGTAAGCCGCGGTGGCGTAATCGGTAACGCATCCTACATGAAATAGGACATTCCCAGTTCGAAACCAGTCTGTGGTAGTGTTCTTCTGAAAACTTGGGCTAGATAAAATTTTAAAAATTAACCTAGTCCATGAGAGGTATACTACCTATATTTTTATATACTACTATAGTATACTATATTACTATAGTATACTACCTACATTTTTCCACGTTTCTCGTGGAAAAATGACGAAGTCAATGTAAAGTTTCCATCCTTACCATCCGATATGGAAGAAATATAAAAAATTAGTGTTGGCCAAGTATTATAAAAAATAAATCATAAAAGTAAACTTAAATAATATGACTGAGAATATTAAAAAATGAATTTTGAAAGGATTCTCGCAGAATCCAATTTTTGAAGAGAAAACTTTGAAAAATTTGTTCTGAACAAATTTGAAACATTATAACAACTTGACGGAATTGAATGTATATGTCTGAATGAAACAACAGGATTGTTGCTAAACCTTATAGTAAATAATTTTAATCCACTATGAAAAAAATTATAAGTTATGAATAAAATGCATGAAGAAGAATTATTAAAAATTATAAGTTATAAATAAACTGCATCAATGAATAATATTTATATCAGAACATAATTTTTAAATTGAAAGTATGTATTTCGTTGAAAGAAAAGAAACTAAAATCAATCAGCATTTTGGATAGAGAATTACAATGAAATTATTGTATGTAATAATACTGTCATTTGCTAGTTCTGATCTGGTTCCTTTTGATGCCTAGCGTATTCAAATCTTTTTAAAAATCTTTTTTTTATGTACTCCAATGTATAATGATTAATTTAAAAAATCTTTATGGCCCCGATATTATTGATCGTCGCACTTCGCGCTCTATTATCGTTAAACCTTGCGCTGCGCGCGAGGTCCTTATAGCACGCGAAGGTCGCTTCGCTCGCTAGTTTGAGCGCGCCTCCGGGTTCGCAGAATATTCACAATTCTTTGCGCAGAGTCAAGTTTATTCCTCATGTTTTACTCTTACTACCGTAAGTAAATTTTTTAATAGTGTTTTTTATTTATATTCGACAGGTATATTGAGAGAGAAATACAAATATGATGCCGAAATTATGGTAAATAATAAAGAATATATACAATGTCTGGTGTGTTTCATCTTTTATTCTAAAAAAAATTTTTTTTTTTTAATATTGTTTTCAAAATAAAAACTAAAACACACCAGGCACTGATGCTTCAATATATTCTTTATTATTTTCCGAATTGCCAGAATTATCCTTGCATTGCTCTCTTATTAAAATAAGTTTGAGAACGCCTAGGGTTCGCGATTATGTTTGGGACTCACTAACATTTTATTGTTTTTTTAGAAATTAAATCAATTATACCTTTCTCAAAGCGCTCAGGACTTCTAAAGAGATTGTTAAATTTGTTTTTGATTTCAAGTTCAAAGGGCAATTAATTTACTTAAGGCTTTATCGACCATGAGGAACACATTTTTATTACGATACTAGCGCTTTGCGCTCAAAGTTTTGCATAAATTTTTAAAATTGTCTAATGAATTACGAAATAAAGTTATTTATTTTTTTCTAAAAATTTAAAAAAGGAAACAAAATTTTAAAGACGTTTTCCAGGCGAGCATTTGCTCAGGTATTAACCCGTACAGAAATTCTTTGATCTAGCCCTTTGACGTAAAAACTAAACTAAACCTAGACCCAGTCAAATAGTTTAAAAATTCGGAAGCTGGATCTGTAGTGTTTCATCCGCCAGACCGAGCCCAGACCGAATTATCGCGATGATTTGCGCTCTCACACACTTTTTCAACTACCAAGGAGAAATGTTTAATTCATTTAGCAGCGTCTGTTGACCAACGGTTTTGTTTAAACCGAAAATTGCCACTAAAAATTCGAAAAATACATTTTTGGCAAAACCATGCAAAATACGAAAAAAATACATGGAAAACTTTTAGCCTAAAAAAGATCTACAAGTTTCCGTTTCACCGTTTCTTTCTCATAGGACAGTTAATTTTTATTTGAATCACATAAAACGATATTAAATAAAAAAATATCTTCCCATTGATTATGAGAATGTAACACGTAATGAATTAAAAGATTTAACCCTCCGCGCTACCGAGTGAATCCCCACTCTAACTCCCCTGTCACACAGATAGACGGTATGACAGTGTCAGTGCTACTTTCTCAGGGCCAGCATTGTGCATAGCACGCCATGTCTTTTATAAATTTCTCAAGAAGTTTGTTATGTTTCTTTAGTTTAAACAACAATATATTATTATTACACACTTCTTGTGTAAAGGATATTTCTTATTTACTGAGATACCTGCTCACACAATATACCTAAGTAATTTAATTGAAAATATTACTTATCTTTTCACATGTCCTTCCTGTAATTCGTAAACACAACCTCCAATCTTTTTACCTACGCATAAATATCATTAGCATTCATGCGATTCTGCTAAAAATTTCAAAGATATGTTGCCTAAAATATTAAATTGCAACATTCAAGCATCAATAAAATGAAAGTTAGGTTCTTTAAACAAATTATTCGCACTAACTTTTAATGTGCATAGGTTAGGTTTCACTTTTCACATTTAAACCATTTTGTCCACTAGTACAAAACACTTTTGAATTATCAAAGACCTTTACTCAACATTTTCCGTTTGCATTGTACGTACAATAATTAAAAACATTGAAAATTTTGAAAATCAATTTTTAAAAAATTGGCAAAGTCAGTTTTCACATAAAACTAATACCTTCTCATGTGACGATGAGAATTTAAAAATTAAAAAACTCAATGAAAATTTGAGTTTTTCGAGAGAATTACGCGAGATACGGAGAAAATTCAAGAGTCGAAAGTTCCTAGCCTAAAGGCGCTCTATAAAATTGTCTTAGATCATTTTTCCGTATCGATTGTGGTTCACGAGTAAAATTGACTTTTTTAACGCGTAGAATTCAAACTCAGGGACAAAAAATCTGCCCGGCCCCCTTCGGGGGCGCATGTACATTCTCATCGCGTGCTTCGCTCGCAAGTTTGAGCGCGCCTAGGGCGCGCTGAGTAGCCATGGCGCTTCGCGCTCCGATCACCTTGTATTGCAGTCACCTTTGTATATCACGATTTAATACCGCTAAGAAAGCATACACGTGTTGCGTGACGCCTTTTTGCGAACTTTGATTTACCACTTCCTCCTGTGACGCTTAACTGAAACCCATCTCTTTCCTATTTAAGATCACGTAATATGTGCACGTTTCCTGATACAAATCATTAGATTTTCTTATTATGTACCTAAATGTGAACTTAATTTTCTCAAAGTTACTTTGACTTTGAGGAATACATTCTCATCACGGTACTCGCACTTCACGCTCGATATTAGCGATTCGTAAAACATTGAAACCAAATTAGCTAGATTTTTCGGAATTTTTCCAACTTTTACACTTTTGGTTTTGAAAGAACACTACATATTTTGAGACCCTGCAGTCTACTGAGTGAAAAAAATTAAATTTGGTGAGTTATCTCTGTCTCTTTCACTAATATGTTATTATATATTACTAAATAATAATGATACAGGGATAATTATTATAAGTGAGATACCTCGGCCCGGAACTACTTATTCAGATTTTCCAAAATAAAGATTGAGTAATAATTATATTAGTTTCTTAATTTTTCATTAACCTTTATTTGCAGCTACTTCATGGAAAACTAACACTTAATAAAAATATATTATTAATAAATATTTCAAAAAAAGAAAATAATAATAACAACTTCGCATCTTAAGACTCTCAAGATGCGAAGTATGAATGTTGGTCATGGCTTTCTGCGTGCCTTAAATAATGTACTTTGAAATAAATTTCTGTAAACTAATTTTTGATACGGAGATAATTTATAGAGTTTTTAGACAACTACCGAGAATGGAGATTAAATCTTTTGGATTTCTGAAAAAGTGATACTGAAAATTTTTGAAAAAGCTCTAACTTTTTGAGTTTTGCGCAAAACGAAAAATGTCAGAACAATTTTTCTGAGCTTTTTGGAAATTACTGTCAAGAAATTTTATTAAAATTACTATATTTCTTTGAAAAAAATTTTTATCATTTTCAAAATATTATAACTTTTTGAACTTAAGGTAAATTAAAAAATGGTTCGAATATAATTTGTAGTGTTTTTGATAGCTACTAAGATCCGAAAGTACAAATTTTTGATTTAAAAAAAAACAAAATTGAAGAATTATGAAAAAGCTCCAACTTTTTGAATTTTAATCGCATATGGTTGAGTAGCCCTTTGTCAAAACGACTCTAGGTCGTTTTGACCCATACCTCAACTTTCACTAAATATAGCGTTTAGGCAGATTTGAAATACACGCGCCCATGGCCCTTACGTAGAAGTTTAGGAAGTTGACTGTCAAAACAAATGCTCATCACGTAAGCCAGAGCATTAGTAGATGCTTGACAATGTATAATTGACGGTCGCGTCTCCAGAAGGCTATTCTGGAGCCACCAGTTTCCGATGATTTTGGAGGAGAGAGTTCCAGTGAAGAAGACAATGTTTCGGTCGATTCACACGAAACATATAGTGAATGTTCATCTGAGGAAATCAGTGATGCAGAGGATAACATTGTATAATCAGGTATATTTAATATGCACCGAATTGCATTATAATATGCATCTGGCACATTTCATTATAATATTCATCTCGTATACTCAATATGCATCATATTTTAATTGATATAATATGCATCATATGATAACATAATGTGCATCACATTGTAGTAAAATGTTTCACATTATAATATAATGTACATCATATTGTAATATAATATACATAATATTATCATATAATCATATTATCATAATATTATCATAATACATCACATTTTAATAAAATATACATGGTACTACAATTTATTATGCACCACATTATAATGTACACTAAAATCGCTGTTGAATACCGCTCCGGATAGGCCTTCTAGGAATTAGTTTATAGGTGAGTGTGCGTTAGTTTGTTGGCAAGAAGTCCAAGGGGACGAGGAAAGCTAAGCTCGTAGCTCAGCGGTGCGGTGTCGCGCAAGTAGCGTAGGAACGAAGTGCGCAATAATGACGCAGTAGTCTACACGTTGAATTCTCTCTGCTCACATCAGTTCGTTTTCAGTGTTTTGGTTATGCGTTCTGTGTAATAATTCATAAATAATAACTAAATCAAACTTAACAGTGAGGTAAACGGTTAATTAAACTTATATTCATAAAATATTTTTCACTCGTGACAAAAATGAAACAGAAATAGTTCATACGGCCCTGACTTGTTTACATTTAGATACCGCTTGATTTAGGCCTAGGCCATTAAAGCAATCCACGAAACCGGCCTTAAATCGAGCTTTCAGTATATTCAGTATATTTACCTTACAGATAAAATATAATATGCATCGTATTTCATATCATATTTAAAATATAATTATTTGATTATATTCTGATTTTATAATGTGTGCATCCATTTTAAATAAATGACTAAATTTATATTTATAAAAATTACATTTGTATGCGAAAAAACTCCGAAAATGTGAGTTTTTCATTGGAAAAAGCATATTAAATGTTTAATATCGCGTAATTGACAAAAATTTTACGAGAAAATTGAATATATAACCATTTAAATAACTATAAAGCAAAGAACATGAAAATTAAACAATTTCAGGCGGTGAGAATCGAGACCGCAGCCTCTGCGCACAAATCGGGAACTCAATCGCTGAGCTACTCGACCATTTGGGAGACGGCTTTTTCAAGTCTATAAGACTGTCGAAAATTCATTTAAAGCAAAACTGGCCAAATATTGGGTTCTAGGAATATAACAACTTTACTTTGGGGCATATAACAACTTTACTTTGAGTATCTTTACAAAAAGCATAAATCAAAGAAAAAAACACCACCTCTGACCTTCCCTGTAAAATGTGCAAAAGGTATTTATGTGCACTGGTACACCCCAAATTAATTTGATGCACCTAATTTTTGTTGTGATAACT
>JBAGKK010482353.1:0-16842 GCA_037177015.1 Euceroptres primus
AATAATATTATTTTTTTCAATAAAAAGTTAATAGCAGCCGGAATAAAATTCTGCGTATATTATTCGTCATTCACAAAGGGTACAAAGGCGTAGTAAACAATTGAAATTTAAGAGACAGGAAACATTTGGTCCAAGAGTGCGCGTGCTATCTTTTTCTTTATGTTTTTTACATGCTTGTTCACCATTCATCTGTTAAACCTCCTCCTAAATCTATTGAATCCAATATTGGAAAGACCGAATTTTACCCCGTGACCTAAATATCTCTATCCTCTCGTTTCAATATAGAATAGAAATTCTTTCTTCACTTTTCACCCTATACTTTTCAAGACTTTGAGGTTCCCCTAACTTACTTTTTTTTTGCAACACACATATATCTCATTTTGCGTCCTTCGTTAAATAGCATTTTATCTCCCTTTGTCGTTTTACTTTCCTTATTCTTTTTAGCAATGTTATAAATTTGAATAAAAATAATGCTTAGAAGTTGGTGCCATCATCCTATCAATTCAAGTTACATAATTAAAATTATCAGTGTCTAACAGCTAGCGTGAGAACTCGAGGACTGAAATCTTACATCACCCTTGTAACTCCACTGTCGATCATTATATGCGAGAAATTACCACATCGTCTCAATTTATCTGGTAATATTTATCTAGTCAATTATTCAGCAATATTCCAGTAATAGCCCTGATCGTGAGTAGTATCGACGTAATCAAGAATTACCACTTAACATTGCTACTAATGAGAAGATGTCCTTGTCTTACAAGTCCGCCAAAGCGGAAAATGGATAAAAAGTCATGCAAATCAAAACTTGACAAGCTGCGATTATTATCTTTGTATATCCTATCGCTTTCAATAACCTGCGTATGTTATTTACCTTGTAATGTTCAACTATAATACACGTTAAAATATGATTATCAGGCAAACATCCAAAACCTTATGTAATACGTTGCGGTAGTCGCAATAACCTTGTCAATCGCAAAATGATAACGATAATTTATGAACATATGTAATCAACTTTATTGTGCCTTCTTCATATTTAAATTTAACCGGAGATTGAACATTATGTTTCTTATGAATTAAAAAGTAATTTGAAGAAATGAAGAGTAAAATGTACAAAATGTAGATTTGTAGATATATTATGTACTCGAATTATAATCTTGCGAATTAGATAATTTCATTTGTGGTCTAATATACATTTTGCACAATTTGGTGAATTATTTTTACAATATGCAAACAATTATTTTTAATTTTAATAATTATTTATTCTATAAAATAAAAATTAATCTATTGAATGAATAATTTAATTAATACGTGATTGGGACTTGCAATACCAGTACGAAAAGGCAAACTGTTGTATTTTTGAAATTTTATTTTATGAAAGTGTATATTTTCTACAAAGAAATAATTGTTTTCCTTTATTTCTGTGGGCGACAAGGAGTTTTAATTTGGATACAATCTTCAAGGACACGGTGGGCTTGGATTGAGTTCAGCCCAAAAGGGCTTGCACCTCTCTTTTTTCTTCTGAAATCATTTCACTGATGCCTCACGATTGTTTTGAGACCAAAAAGAAAAAAATCGCTGGAGGGATTGTTGAATAAACCTAATTTCTATTTTTTACTTTCAGGTTATTATGTATATTTTCATAAAAATAACTCCAAAGCGGTGCTTTTGTAAACTTAACTCTGTAATTTGGCATAGAAAAATGTATCTAAATGTGAAATATCTTTGGACACCCGGGACACATTAAAATTTTGAAAAAAGTTGCAAAAATGCAGTTTTTCTCAGTTTTTAAAATATTTATTTACTTCAAAGCATGCTACTTTAAATTTGTCTCAACCAAACTTGAAGTGCATTAAATTACCCTTAAAATTTAAAAAAAGAATTTTTTATCTAATTAATTTAGGAGATACAGCCTTCGGAATTTATATTTTTCTAGAAAATTTGTCAACAAAAAAATTTAGTTTTAGTTTTTGTGAAGTAGCATATTTTCTGCGCACTTTGGGCAAGAATATTCACAATATTAGTTAAAACATACTTAATAAAAAGGAAATCTAAAATAAATAAAATATTATATCTCTCACAGGTCCGAAGTTATAGCGTGTTGAAAAATACCCACTTTTATGAAAGTTCGTTCGTTTCTACTGCAATTTGCGTTAAAAGTTGTTTTTATAGTAAAAAAAGCACATAAAATAACATACGAATCTGAAAAACTTTAATAATTCCTGAAATATATCCATCAAAATGAGTTTTCTTTTAAAAGTGGATGCCTTTGATTTTTATGGATATATTTCAGAAATTATTGAAGATTTTCAGATTTGTATATTCTCTGATGTACTTTTATTACTATAACAACAAACTTTAACGAAAATTGCAGTAGAAACGTGATATTTCAAAAAAAAACTTGCTTTTTAACGAACTTTCATAAAAGTGGGTATTTTTCAACACACTATAACTTCGAACGTGTGAGAGATATAACATTTTTTTTTTAGATTTCCAATAAATATTTCAGCAAATTAATGCTAATATAGTCGGTCTTACGGTCAATATGAAGTCAAATAAAAAATTTTCTTCCAAAAAAACATATTTATATTTTCAAAAAAGAAATCCTCAATGTTTCGACCAACACTGTGAGTCTTTTTCAAGAGTCGATAAAACAAATCTATAATATAAAGGGGAGTAATTTTAAAAGTCACAGAATTTATGTCGTCAATTAGAATACAAGATTTTACAAAAAATAGAAATAAAATCGTTATTCTCATACCTGAGTCAAAAACATTGAAGTATTTATAAAAAACTTCCTTTTTTAAAAAATGTGGTAAAAATAATAATTTATAATTGAAGCCTCTATCTTGGAGCCTCTACAAGATCTTTGAGGCTTCAATTATAAATTATTATTTTTACCACCTTGTTTAAAAAAGGAAGTTTTTTATAAATACTTCAATATTTTTGACTCAGATGTGACAATAACGATTTTATTTCTATTTTTTGTAAAATCTTGTATTCTAATTGACGACATAAATTATGTGACTTTTAAAATTCCTCCCCTTTAAATTATAGATTTGTTTTATCGACTCTTGAAAAAGACCCGCAATGTTGGTCGAAATGTAGAGTATTTCTTTTTTGAAAATATAAATATGTTTTACATGTTTTTTGGGAGAAAATTTTTTATTTGACTTCATATTGATCGTACGACCGACTATATTAGAAATAATTTGCTGACATATTTATTGGAGATTTATAACAGTCGAAGAAAGAAATGACAGTTTGGATTGGTATCTGGAATTGTTTGCATACTGTTTTTTTAGATTTCCGTTTTTTAAGTCTGCTTTGACTAATATTCTGACTATTTTTGTCCACAGTGCACAGAAAATATGCTATTTCACAAAAACCAAACTAATTTTTTTTACAAATTTTTCAAATTTTTTATAAATTTTTCAAATTTTTTACAAATTTTACAAATTTTTACAAATTACAAAGAAAAATAAGAATTCCCAAGGCTGTATCTCCTAAACTATATGAGACGAAAAACACTTTTTCTAAAATTTTAATGTGTCCCGAATGTCCAAAGATGTTTGACGTTTAGATACTTTTTTTCGATGCCAAACTACAGAGATTAAGCTACAAAGACACTGCTTTGAAGTTATTTTTACAGAAATATACATAATAACCTGAAAATCAAAAAAAAAATTAATTTTAATCAACAATCCCTCCAGCGATTTTTTTCTGTTTGGTCTCAAAATAATCATGAATCATCACTGAAATGATTTCAGAAGAAAAACGAGAGGTTTTTGGGTTGAACTCAATCATTTTATGTCAAGAAAAACAGTACAGTAAATTCAGAATATTAAAGCATTGCAGATCAATTTTTTTAACAACCAAAAACAACCTTTTTAGAAAGTTCTTTAAATTTTAACCACTTTTCATTTATTTTGATTGCAAATTCATTCACTGTGGTTGAAATTTCATTAACTATGGTTGAAAATTCATTTACTTTTAGTTGAAAATTGATTCAGTTAAGATAAATAACTTTAATATTAACACTTCAAGTAGAGTAATTGAAGTTTTTGCTGAGTGAAGTGAAAATATAAGGGAAAAATAATCACTTGTTTTTGGATAAAAGTGTTGCAGATCAAATTGATCCAATTTTTGGATCACTTTGATACCTTCCGATTTACTGTGTATATAATTAAAGCGAATAAAAAAATTTTTGTAGATAATTTTAGATGTTCTTTCTGAGAATACAATTTTTTAAAAATATTTCCATATATTTGCGCAGGAAATTTACTATCTAGTATCATTTTCTAATATTGGTTTTTATTTGCTTATTTAGACCCCACAATACACAATAAAAATTCGATTAGTGATGTAAGTTTTTAATGAAAAAAATGCTTGTTTGAAATTTTCAACATATAAGAAATCTTGCACTTTAGTTTGCTTTCTGTGTTCAGTGTTTAAAAGTAGTAGCATGTGAAGTAATTTAATTTAACAGCAAATACTAAAACTTTATTTAAAGTATATTATGTGCCAAATTTAATAATTCGAAAAATTAGATGTAATCACTAAAGATGAAGTGGTGGAATAGCGATTTAAATGTAATTCAGTTAAGAAGACCAGAAAAAATTGAGAACGAGTTTTGATTAAAATACAGAAATATTGTATTTAAAAAATTGAATACTTTAAAACATTGCCTTTAAAATCCATGTGATAGGGTGTTTAAAAAATTTTAGAAAGTGTGTTAAAATCAGCAGTTGATAATATTGATTTTTGAAACAGAAGAAGCATTTTGAAGTTCTACCCCACAATTCAGATGTAAATTTTAAATCATTTTTATTTTTTCTGCATATGAAAAAGTATTATAAAAAATGTTAAGACAGTATATCAACAGGATTTTAACGAGCTAAAAATATACCGGTACCTCCTCTAAAATTATTTATTTTTGAAATTTAGCTACAAAAATTTCAGTTTAAGAAGATTTATATTTGATATATTATTTCAGGATATTTTTATCCGCACCTTTTAAAGTCGTTGTTATTGTTGGAGATTTGTAATATTTTATATTTAATACTTTTTATTTTTTCATTTAATTTTGTGAGAAATTTAGGTGAGAATGTGAGAAATGTGTTTAATTTTGTGAGAAATTTATGTGAGAATGTGAGAAAATGTTAGAAATTTAAGAAATTTCTCACAACATCCATATTAAAATTCAAAACTCCCTGAATAAAATAAAAATTTTAATGGAATTTTTATTGGTGAAAATTTTCATGAATAGTTGATTGAAAATGGAGGTGTGCACAGAGATGGATAAGTTACTTTTTAAAGGAACTAGTTTCCGTTACCGTTACATCACGAAAAAAAGAAACTAGTTAGTAATATCGTTACCGTTTCAAAATATAACTTTTTCTCAGTTACTTTTGAAAAAAAGTAACTATCGTTACTTTTTTTTACTTTTTGTAACTATGATTACAAAAAAGTAACTATCGTTACTTTTTTCGTTACTTTGATATTTTAGAAATATGAGAAATATATGTATGTAGCCACTATTCGAATAGTCGGAATGAAAAAATCGTTGCAAAAGCAATAAATTATACTGATTGTCTTAATAAAAAAATGTACTATATTTCGAAAGTAACGAGAAAAGTAACGATTTTTATTGTTACCGTTACTGAAAAAAATGTAACTAGTTACTATACCAATTCGTTACTTATTTAGAAAAGTAACTTCGTTACCATCATCGTTACCCAGAGAAAGTAACTAGTTAAAGTAACTAGTTACTTCCCATCCCTGGCCGTGCAATTCGTCTGTTCGAATTTTCAATGCAAATTGGTACCTTTCTGGCCACGTTTAAAACATTGAATTTTTCGAAATTGAATTTAATTCAATTCAAGAAGAAATTGAAGCTTCTAAGCTCTCTTCGAATGTAAGATTTTTCAAAATCAAAATTATTCCTAGCTTTGAAATTAAATCCATCTGAATTGCAATTCGATTTTGAAAAATTCGAATCGTCGATTCGATTGTTCAATTCGAATTCTTCAAATTCGAAATGCATTTCAGATGGATTTCATTTCAAAACCAATTGAATAATTTTAGTTTCGAGAAATCCTACTTTCGAAGAGAGTTTAGAAGCTTAAATTTCTTCTTGAATTAAACTCAATTTCGAAAAATTCAACATTCTAAGTGTGACCAAAAAGGTACCAATTTGCATTGAAAATTCTAACTGACAAATTAAACGCCTCTAATTGAAAATTTCACGGTTTTTAAAATGAAAATGAAAATTTTAATTGAAAAATTTCACACCAACGTCTCTAAACTCACTTGACTTATCTGAATGAAAAATGTGTTCATAAAAGGGTTAAATTGCTAGCATTTCAAGCCTCATAATAAATGTGCAAATGATTTCTGAGAAATTTCGGTTTCTTAGAATAAAAGAAGATTATTACTGAGCGTGAAAAGATTAATTGAGCCGAGTGAACTTTTGGAGTAGCGACCTACATATGTTCTCTTGGAATGAGCATTTGTGTGCCAGGGGGGCTTATAACGTACTCTCTTACTCGTACATTGAATATACGATGGCCTTGAGGGCCTTGCCCTACCAACGTGGTCGACCCTGATCAGCACCGCCCTCAAGGTCACTTTTGTCTGATGCAGGATATCATCCTGGTCACACGATTATGCGCTGGCGAATTCTTTGTCGCTCCCAGACATGGTCAGTCGCTGATTCATCTCTGAATAACTCTTAATGTCAAAGGAAAAAGGAAATAATAAGAAACTTCTTTCATTGAAGTTTTTTCAATTGCTGCATCATTTTATCAATTTTATTCAATTGCTGCATTTTATCAACTACCTCGAATTCTATCATTTTTGTAATAAATAAATCAAAATACCTTTCTACAATGTAAATACAAATTTTTTTGTAAATAAATTTTACTACTAATTATTTTTAACAGGTAATTAGTAGCACAACGAGAAACATTTGTTCTGCACACATTAAGCGTGTAATCTATGTCGTTGGGAGATAAAGAAACTCGTAGTGCAGAAAATACGATCTGACTGTTAGAAAGTAATTTATTGCACTTAGATTGTAGTGCATGCAAGGTAAAACGTGCAGTCGGTGAAGACTGCTTTCTCCAGGCAAGTTTAGCTAGGATTTCCTGTCTCCTGAGGACGTGATCTTGGCGCTTCGCTTCACAATTACGCCCTGCGTTACGTACTCGGCACGTTCTCCATTTGTGAATAGAATCATCAAACCTAATTTACCGAGATATTAGAAAAAATAAAAAGAATTTCTGAATAAAACCTTTTCAGTCTTATTGCATCACTCTTATTCAAGATTTTCCACATGAAAAAAATACATTTTTGACGACGTAATGTGATTATAAGAGTCGTTTTACTCTCGAGGTGAGCATAATCTGTTCCTTGAGTCAGAGACCATCTTGCCAGTTACGTGACATGCACCCTGGAGGAAAAATTTTTACAAAAAGGTACAATAAACTAAAACTATTTTTACAGAAACCTACAAATAAATACAATAAATTACAGAAAAGTTCAACTTTTTTCTGTTATTCGGATGAATTTTGTACTTTTTTTTGTATTTTTTTGTATATTGTTGTATTTTATTGTAGTTTTAATTTTCTACAATAATTTACGAAAAGTACAACAACAAGAATTTACAACTACAATAATCTACAGGAATTTGCAGGTTTAGTAGCCAAAAAGATTCTTTTTCGACCTGGGATGACAAATATTTAGAATATTGCAATGAGATTATTCTAAATTAATATGTGCACATGATCGCTATTACAAAAAAAGCTTCTATGTTTACACTTTAAAGGAATGATAAAACATTTTTAAAAAATAATGAATAATCGTTATTTAATAACAAAAAACCTTACGTTTGAAATTTGTTTCAAGTATATAGCAATCGATTGGACACCATATATGTAATTTAAAATTATGTCATTGCAATGTATTCAATATTTGTAATCCTAGGTCGAAAAAGAACAACTTTTTGACTGCAAATAAAAATTGAACAGGTAATACTGCTTGAAATTATAAATAAAAATACTTTTGCGTTAAACTGTAACTTTATTCTTTGGGAAAGTTATCAAAAAGCAAGTTCAAAGTATAATCGTAAGTCATTTCAGGCAAAAATACAAAATTTTATAATATAATAATTATTATTATGGCAAAAGTTGAATACGTAAACACTTACGGCAAAGGCATCAAGTTTTTCCATATGATGATGACCTACAATGTACATTTGCTTCTGCATTTATGTACATCTCTTCAAAATTGGGGACCTGCTTGTGCACACAATGCCTTTTGCTTTGAAAATGAAAATCGATAACTTTTGTTAAAGAAAATGTTTTGAAAAAGAAAGTTTTGAAAAAGAAAAAAACTCATTTAGCCATACAAACCCGAAAATTCTTATGCTTTAAGGCATTACCATCTCTTGCAAATAAATTTCAAAAAGGCGATAGATTTAGACAATTTTGTCAAAAACTTTTAGAAAACAGACTTAAACATTATATTTGTTGGAGTCCGTTGAAATATCTTGTCCCAGAATTTTTGTTTCTCGGGAAATATAACAACTTCCTCGTTTTGTTAAAGAGGTGATAAATTGATACTGATTGATGCTGATAAGGTGGTGGTAAGAATGAATAGTAGAATCATTTAATAAAGTAGAAATGGTTAAATATATTGAGCTACTGATAATTTTTACAATAGAATAGAGCAGGATGACAGATAGTTACTCGTTGGTGTCACTATTGCAACTAGAGTTGCAAGTTCAAAACGGAAGGTACTAAGGGTCAGTGACCTCAAAAAAATGGAAGGGATACAATATTTAAGGTGGGAAAAGCGAGCAAGGTGCAACTCGAACCAAATTTCCAAGCTGCTGGGAAAATCCAAGATTCTAAACGGTCACTGACTGTTGTACGCGTGCGGCGCGACAACTATTGTGAAAAATTCATTAAGAGCTTAAGATCGGTATTAGAGATGATGACGACTATGAAAGTATAAATTATGACAGATAAATATGCTGTTTACAGCCCTAATAGCTGACAGAATATTTTCTAAGGCTTTAGTGATAAATTTATAAATAGGTTCTTCACAAATAGCATTTAGCAAATTCTCGAAGGAACTACATAAATCTTAGCATAATAAGAACAGATAAAATTCCGATATTTCTGAATACCTAAAATATAAATCAGTTTGCGAGGTCGCAACAATATTAAAATAGAAAATTGCACTTTAATTGGATCAGAGAAAAATAACAGACTTTCTGTGGAAGAGCAAGCTTCTTTAAATAATAAATAAACCAGTATTAAAAAGCAAAACATTTCAAAAATTCATATACAATGGCACCGATACACTTCGGAAGCATACAAACGTTGCACAAAAACAAACAATTCCATAATTGTTACAAAAAAATGGATTAAAAGGGATCAAAAGCAATATTTGTACAGTTGAAACCTGGAAAATGGGCATTTTAAGACTGAAATGATAATTTTTTTCCGAAAAATTACTATTGATAACGAACCCTTAATTTCTATAGCACACGTGAATGTTACGCACATTACGCAATGCTACATAAACGACAGTCATTTGTGTAACTGTAATCCTACGTCATTGCAAGGACAGTGCTTATTAATGAAAATAGAAAATAAGTATTACATTAATAAAATACCACAGGGTTGTTTAGCAGATTAAAAATTGTTTCATATCCAAATTTTACCATACACACGTTATTGTAATAATTTCTTAAAATCCATCGCTTTTATATTATTAATAAGACTGTGTCACTGAATGTTAATATCTTGCAAAATAAACTAATACACACTTGTAAATTAGGCTTTTTTTCATTAAAATGCATTTCCCTGCCTGAATTAATTTACATAAAATTATTTTAATAATAAATAACATCTATGCTTTAAAATTACGTTTGATAGATAGTGGATATCTAGGAAAAATTTTAATCTAAAATAAATTTTGTATAACTGAAATTGCTTCTTTATCTGTGATTTATTATAATAGTAAAAGTTCTTCAGGGTGGCCGCTGGCAGGGTTGCAAAAATGATTAATTATCCATTTTCAATTACTAATTACATAAAGGAAATTGTAATTATCCTCAAAATAATTCATAATTACAAAAGAAAAATGGAAATTACATTCAAAATGATTAATAATTACACAAAAAATTGTAATTATACTCGTAATTAAAAATTACAAAGAAAAAATTGTAATTATACTGCAAATAATTAATAATTACGAAAGAAAATTGTAATCATACTTCAGATAATTAATAATTACAAAAGAAAATTGTAATTATACTCGAAATAATTAATAATTACAAAGAAAAAATTGTAATTATACTGTAATTAATTACTGGGTTCCAGATAGTTTGCCTAAGTACCAACTGGCTTAATTTTTATGTTAAGTATATAAAACAAACTTGTTTTTGCACAAACAAGGTTTATTGATTTTTTTTTAATCTTTACATATGAACGGATCAATATATTTAATAAATGAACAAATGAACAAATTATAGATTAATTATAATTAAAAATATTTAACACATGAACAAATCGATATCAAATCTTAAGTCTAATTATTCTTCTGTAATTATTAATTGTTTTGAGCAGAATTACAAATTTCTTTTATAATTATTATTTATTTCAAGTATAATTACAATTTCTACTATGTAATCATTAATTATTTCGAGTATAATTACAATTTTTTTTATAATTAATAATTATTTTGATCAGACCAGACATTTACATATCTCCATGAATCATGTACAATTACAATTTTTACTTTGTAATTATTAACTATTTCGATTATAATTACAATTTTATATTGTAATTATTAATTATTTTGAATAAAATTACAATTTTTCTTTTGTAATTATTAATTATTTTTAGTATAATTACAATTTTCTATGTAATTAATTATTACTCTAGTAATGTAATAACAAATTTAATTAATTAGTTGCAACCCTGGCCGCTGGACCGGGAAACCGGGAAATGACCAGGAATTTAAAAACATTTCTTATAAAATGCCCGAAAAAGTGCAGAAGTCATTGATCAAGAGATTTAAAAACTGAGTAACTAAATAAAACTTATTATTGTAGAAATGTTAGTACGATAAATGTAAAATATATCTCGTTTAACAATAACACTCTGTGATCTCATTTCGTTTACAAAATGTAAATGCTTATGACCGAATCCATTTCAAATCAGGCAGGCAGTGCAACTTCAAGTCACAGAATCGGTCGTCTATGAAATATGTTGTTTTTCAAAGGAAATAAGAAGACGCGTATTTTACCGTTTGGAGAAAAACGACATTTTCACGAAGTTATAAGTATTTGAATTTTAAGTTTCTTTTTTTAAAAAAACACAACATTTGACTTTAAACTCTTATAACTTTAGGCTCAATTAAGATATTTAAGTTTTCTTTCCTGATTATGGTGAAGTTTATTGGCTTCTTTCAAAACATAAATTTTCGAATTTTTCTCACAAACGATGCAAAATATCATAAAACAATAAGAGGTCTTTTGCGTAGAACTTTTTTAAAACGTAAAACTTTTTTGTTGATATTTGTTCGTACGTGCCGTCGGTTGTAAGAAAATTTCGAAAATTCTATTTCATTAAAAAAATTCTCCTGTTTACAAAAGTAGTTTAGCCCGCATGAAACTTATCTATTTTTTTCATCATATGAGATTATGAGTACCAATTTAGCAAAAAAAATTTGGGCAAAAAATAAGCTGGGCTTTTTGAGAAAAAGGTCTTTTAATTTTTTCAGAAAAACCGTCGCCATTTTGCGTATTGTCAATATTTTTTAAATTTTCTGGTGGATTTTGAAAGAAGCCAATAAACCTCACCATAACCAGGAAAGAAAACTCAAATATCTTAATTGAGTCTAAAGTTATAAAAGTTTAAAGAAAAATGCTGTTTTTTCAAAAAGATGCTTAAAATTCAAATACTCATAACTTCGTTAAAAAGTATTTTTTCTCAAAACCGTAAAATACGCGTCTTCTTATTTCCTTTGAAAAACAACATATTTCATAGATATATTTCATAGATATTTTAATATCACACTTTAGTTACTAGGGATTAGTTGAACTTAAAATATTTATATTACATAGATTTAAAACTTATGCTCTCATTTAACTCTAATAAAATGTCACTCACAGTGACATATCATTGTATAAAATAGCCTGATGTTACTTTTAGAAACGTATAAAAATGTTCGCCCTAAAAGCATTAATCACTAGGCCTTAATTGAAAAACCTCCATTTGTACTTCTTCAATAATATAAACTATTTTAATGTTAAATTAAAAAGAAATTCATGTTTTTATTTTCAGAATATTAAATAAAAAACATGTTTAAAGTTTTAAAACCCATTGCATTAACTGTTATTTATTGGAAACTATAATTTAATGTCCGGGAAAAAGTTTTCGATGACCGGGAAATGACCGGGAATTTTTTTCGTCGGTGAAAATGGTCACCCTGAAATTTTCAAATTTACAATTTACAGATTTACAATGTACAATTTAAAAATTTACCTTGTTAAATTTACAATTACAATTTACAAACTTACCATTACAAAGTTACGAATTTTCAATTTACAATTTTCAAATCTAGAATTTGCAAATATTACAAATTTACCATTACAAAGTTACAATTTACAATTTTCAAATTTAGAATTTGTAAATATTACAAATTTACAATTACAAAGTAACAATTTACAATTTTCAAATTTAGAATTTGCAAATATTACTAGAGTATATTTTACATTACAATTTGAAAACATTCCACTTTTCAAAACCTTCAATTTTCGAAAAGTTGAAACATTTTTTCTAATTTCCATTTTCCAATTCCATATTCACTCTAGATTGGGCACTTTGTTCCGGATGTTTGATACGCGTCTCCTCGTTACAAATCAACTTTTGTTTCGCAGCAGAATCATTTAAAAATACCAGTAAACATCGAAAAAAACAACCATTGAAAAAATGTCAAAAATTTCTACTTTTTGGAAAATGTGTCCAATGAAATATATCAGGGCTTTCTCAATAAATAATAAAAAATTTTCCCTTTTCTGTATGGCGGATGTTTGCTTTGAGTCTTCTTGTTACCAATTTATGTTTACTGGACGGCATGATCCATTAAAAATACCAGCAAACTTTAAAAAAAAGCAACAGCGATTGAAAAAATGCCAAATTTCCACTTTTTGGAAAAAGTAGCTAATGAAATCAGGGAGGGCTTTCTCAATAAGGAATATTTTCCTGATTTCTTTGCTGCGGATGTTTGAGCCGAGTCTCCATGTTAGAAGTCAACGTTTGTTTTGTCGGTAGAATCGGTAGAATCAGGCGTTTTTTAATAATTAAAAATTTCCTCTTTTTTGTAGGGGATGTTTGCTTCGGGTCTTCTTTTTACAAGCTTTTAAAAAAGCCACAACGACTGCAGAAATGTCTTATCTCCACTTTTTGGAAAATATGGCCAATGAAATAAATGTGGGCTCTCCCAATAATAAAAAATTTCCCCTTTTCCTTGTAGGGGATGTTTGAGCCGCGTCTCCTTTTTAAAAATCAACGTTTCTTATTTGACAGAATCATTCCAAAATACTAGTAAACTACAAAGAAAGCAACAACTATTGTAAAAATGCCAAATTTCCACTTTTGGAAAAATTGGCCAATGAAATCAGTCAGGGCTTTCTCAATAATGAATATATTCCTTGTTTTTTTGCCCTGTATGTTTGATATGCGTCTCCTCGTTACAAATCAACGTTTTTTGGTTGACAGAATCCTTTAAAAATACTATTAAACTTCAAAAAATGCAACAACCCGTGTAGAAATTGTAATACGGCTCTTATGAAGCCCTGATTAGTTTTCCCTATTATTATTAGGGCTCCCATTCAGAAATTTGGGAAAACTTATAGGGAGCGCGTTAATTTGGTTACACAAAATTATTAGAGGCCCTAAAATGGCATTCTGACGAGGCTCCAAACAAGTGCCCATGTTAATGCCCGATTATTAGGCACTTTCCCATGGAGAACATTGGTGGGCCCTTCATAGGCCGAGCCCATGACCATAAAAGAAAACAAATTAAAGATTCCACATTAGAATGACAAGGACAGACATGGGGGGCCACGTTAAGCCCTGATGAGGAAATTTCTCTAATTTTTACGCGAGGAAAACTGTTGCGGCTCTTAAAGGTGTCCCATTTCCAATAGGGATTATTGGGGGAATTTCCATACGGATATCTTTGCAA
This sequence comes from Euceroptres primus, assembly GCA_037177015.1. Taxonomy (NCBI): domain Eukaryota; kingdom Metazoa; phylum Arthropoda; class Insecta; order Hymenoptera; family Figitidae; genus Euceroptres; species Euceroptres primus. Next base: position 14,269 of record JBAGKK010482353.1, read on the forward strand.
AAATGCCAATTTGTTTCTTTTGATAGAAAATTATTAAATTATTTCTCTCTCAATAATTAAAAATTTCCTCTTTTCTTTATAGGGGATGTATACTTCGATTGTAACAAATCAACGTTTCAGGTCGGTAGGATCAATTAAAAATAACAGTAAACTTAGAAAAAAGCAACAACCATTGCAAAAATGCCAAATTTCAACTTCTTGAAAAAAGTGGCCAATGAAATCAATCAGTGCTTTCTCGATAATTAAATATTTCCCATTTTCTTTGTGGGGGATGTTTGATACACGTCTTCTTGTTACAAATCAACCTTTGTTTGTCGGCAAAATCATTTAAAAATACAAGTCAACTTTAAAAAAAGCAACAACCATTGCAAAAGTGCCAAATTTCCACTTTTAGGAAAAAGTGGTCAATGAAATAAATCAGGGCTCTCTCAATAATTAACAATTTCTCCTTTTCTTTGTGGTGGATGTTTCATACGCGTCTCCTTGATGCGAATCGTTTGTTGGCCGGCAGAATCATTTAAAAATACCAGTAAAAATCGAAAAAATTAACAACCATTGCAAAAATATAAAATTTCCACTTTTTGAAAAAGTGGAAAATTTCCACTTTTGGAAAAAGTGGCCAATTAAAGCCATCAGGGCTTTCTCAATAATTAAAAATTTCCATTTTTCTTGGTGGGGGAAGTTTGATACACGTCTCCTTGTTACAGATCATCATTTGCTGGTCGGCAGCATCAATTAAAAATACCAGTAAACTCAGAAAAAACAAGGTTGCTACAGATCAGGGAATTTTAGAAAGTCAGGGAATTGAAAAACGATCAGGGAAAGTCAGGGAAAACCCGCAAAAAGTCAGAGAATTTTTTTATCCTACAAATCATAATTATTTAATTATATTTTATCTAATTATCTATAATTTATCTAATTGTAAGAATATAATGTTAATTAATTATTATTGTGACGGTCAGAGAAAATGAAAAATTATTGGTCAGGGAAAGTCAGGGCATTTTATAGCAACCCTGTATAAGAAATTACACTTCCATGAAGTAACTAGCAGTATAATTTAAAGGCACTTAAGTTTACCTGAAGTCTCATGGCATGTGGACACTTAGAAAAATCTGTATTAAGCTTCATATACGGTATATGAAGCAAATATGCAGTACGGACATTGAAATCTAATACACGCATATTAAATTTAATACACAAGTATCTTAACCCTAATACAAAATGTATTAGTTTTAATATAATCTGTAGTAAGTTTAATGCACATTGTATAATAATCGTCAATTAAGATGCAGTATATTAAAATTAAGATACATGTGCATTAATCTTAAAAATTATGTGTATATTAAATTTAAGATCATTTCTAACAGTGGAGTTACTAGAAGTGATTGAATTTCAGTGAATTTTTTAACTTCTTAGAGAAAAACTAGAAAACTCAAGGAAAATACCGAAACCATTGTGAAAATCAAAATTTTATCTATGCTTTTCATGGCCACCCTGAATTTAATTGAATTAGAGATAGTTGAAATTTTCCGATAATTTTACATCTTCTATTCAGAAGGTGTAAAATTATCGGAAAATATTTAACTAAATTTGTAAATATTTAAAAAGTCATCTCTGACAAGATTTTAGAAAAAGAAATCTGAGATACATGACGGGACGTTTTGCACCTGACGTTTCCTCGTGATCGTTGATCACAGGAATTCGTGAAGAGGAAAAAAGGACGAGAACGATAGGGGTAGGAATGGAATCCCAAGGGATTCAAGGGAGGACTTCGGATAATCCTCGTTTCGTCCCGCCTAAGCACCTCTCACTTATCGGACTTGTATCTCGACTGGTTCTATGGATACCGAATACCTTGCAACCTTGGAATTTGAGAGTTACTATTCATCCTTGGATGTCTCGCTAGGAGAAGGGGCGAAACTCACCCCTTCCCAAGTTTGCCAAAGGCGATCGCAAAAAACGAAGCGAATTTTAAAAAAAAGGTGAAAAAGTCCAGGAACCCTAGAACTACTTTGCAAAATAGCCAAAGTTAAACGACTTTGTCGTCAGAGTCTTTCGATGGTCCAATTTAAAATTTCCAATGAGAAAAATGTTTTAAAATTTTAAAAGTTTTAAAATTTAATGTAATGGATAATCATATATAATAATCTACAAGTGTTCGCAGCTAATACATTCCGTTCGCATCATGAAGTTGGTTCGCAGAGATGCTTTTCTTTTTTTATTATTTTATATTTTGAGATTGGTTTTTATATATTTGTACGTCCATATTATAAACAGTCCACTTCGTCGATTCCAGTTTCCGAGATATTTGCGTTTTTCTAACTGAGGGCAGAAATTGACGATTTTTGCTTTTCAACGTAGGATGATACTTTAACCTTTGTTTAATCAACTGCATGGCACTAGGAATATATCTTAGAAGCGAAGGGAAGTGGAAGAAATTTAACAAAACTTGTACTTTACGAAAGTTAGGTTGGGCGAGTTTTTTCACCTAACTACGAATTTTTCACAGTTTTTCACAATAAAATTTATGAAATTGTTAAGACGTGGACTATTTTTAGAAACTAGTTCATTGAA
>JBAGKK010482364.1:0-16838 GCA_037177015.1 Euceroptres primus
TCACTCTGGAAAATCGTACTGACTTCAAGGATTAGGAAATGTTTTGAAAAATCGTTGGATTATTCTCGTACAAAAATTGAAATCTTTACGACATCCCGAGTGGGCACAATTGACAAAAAACGTTTTTATAACGTACTTAAAACGTTTTTTCGACGAAAGTGTCAAATATGTTTATAAAATATTTTTCAAATATCCCAAAAACGTACAATTAGGCAAAATTACGTTTAAAGAACGTACAATGTCACAAAGGTGCCATAAAAAAAGTTTGGAAGTTTGAAATGTAATTTGGCCTGAACTAGGACTATGTCAAAAACATTTTTATGAAAACTTTATTTATTTCTATTTAGTTAATTCTAAGTAAACTGAACACAAAATATTACAAAATGAAAAAAAATATAAACGGTATATGATTGGGGGGGGGGGGATTCATCGACCGGGATGCCTCAAGATTTGCTCCAATTGACGCCCTCCGATATTCAAGCAAGCTTTGCTGCGTCGACAGAGATCTTGGGTCGCACTGTGGATCATTTCCGAAATCAAGGCGGCGTAGGCTTCCCTAAGCCTCTCAACCACCGCCCTTTCTGCCTCAACCTCATCTGGTGGCAGTGGTGTCGCGTAGACAACAGCCTTCAGGTGACCCCACTGAAAAAAATCGAGAGGAGTAAGGTCTGGAGATCTGTAAATAGAAATGTTCGATACCTTAATACTTATTAATTGATAAAAGGTTTAAAATGTAAATTTTATTTTTACGTAGTTAATTAGAGAAATTAAGTTAAAATTTAGGTACATTTAATTTTTTTTACCTTGGTGGCCACTGTATGTGTTCTTCGTGCCCATCTCGATTCTTGCAACCTACCCAGCGATTTCCGAAGGTTTTATTTAGATGAGCCAAAACAGGTCTGGCACGATGAGCAGGGCAACCATCATGCTGATACATGATGTTTGCCATAACTTCATCAGGTAAATGAGCTAGCAAGTCGGGAAGAATGTTTTGGAGGAAGTCCAAATACTGTGTCCCCTACAAAACTTGTATTATGCATTAAGCAATAATAATTAATGCTATAAAATTGAGTGAGTGGAAGTCTAATGATTCTCAAGTTATAGGAGGATAAAACTTTTTTAGGGTACTTTTAACATTAAATGGAATCATTTAAATTAATAAAATTTAAGATCTCGAAGCTATCGCATTTTGAATGATTTTTTTAACATTTAGGGTTTGATTTTGGCGTGATCATGAAGAGGTAGGGGGAGGAAACTTTTTGGGCTTCTTTTGAGGTCAAATGCAAGCATTTCCAATAATAAAACTTCAGGTATGGTACCCTGTACAAAAAAAATTGTTGTAAACGTGGTGAACTTCAGTTTTATCAATCTTATTACGATTTAATTTCATGAATCTCTACTAAGAATCAGTAAAAAGTTATTGCATTTTTCAGTAGTTCCAGTGAAGTTTACTGAGAATTACAGTGACTTTTCATTGACAAAAAATTAATTTTCCAACGACACTGAAGTTTTCCACGTTTAAAACAATAAAATATTCGGTCTTAAATTTTGGGGATTTTTAATGATTTTTTTGTGTGCTCAGGTGATGATTTTGGGGGTAATCCTAGTGTGGTAGGGGGTTGAAACTGTTTTAGACTTCTTTTGACATGAAATGAAACCATTTAGCACAATAAAATTGTTGGTCAGGTGCTTTTAACAAAAAAATAATTTTTCTTTGTCGTAAACGTTGAAAATTCAGTGTCATGATTTTCCACTGATTACAATCGTGAAAAAAGAGTCGCTAATTATCAAAATCAGCGCAAGCTGAATGCGATTGAGTGAAATTTATATGTACGTCGAAGTTGAGAATTTGAAAATAAAATTATTTTTGTTTAAAATTCACTTACATTTAGGTTTCCTTTCAAAATGTGGGGTCCTATTAATTGATCCCCAACCAGTCCGGCCCACACATTAACTTTAAATTATCTTTGGAAACCTCTTTCTCGGAAAACGTGAGGATTTTCTGTATCCCAGTAGTGTTCGTTGTGGACATTAAAACATCCTTCCCACGTGAATAATTATTCGTCGGTCCACAACACGTAAGGCAATAAGTCCAGGTTTCAACGAATCCAATAACAAAATCTTCGCCTCAGGGCAAAATCACCTGGCAAAAGTTGCTGCACATTGCTGTAGTGATAAGGGTGATTTTCGTGATACAATAAAATTTTATGTACTGCGATTTTGCACAAATTTAAATGTGGGCCAGCTCGACGAACTTCTTCGGATCCCTTGCGAAATGATTTAGAACTCGTTTCTCATTCACGGTATTTTACTGCCTAGGAAATACTTGGAAGAATGGATGATTCCTGTCAGGAACCTATTATATACAAACAAAATGTTATATACAAATTATTATTATTATTAATAACATTATTAAAATTATTATTATTAACATTATTATTAATATACCTATTAAATACAAACAAAATTATATACAAACAAAACATCAGATCACCTGTTTGAAACGTCGCTTTGGCAAGTTTTCTTAGGTAGTCTTTTCGTCGGCAGAATCCAATTAAGAAAGCCTGGTTTTGACGGGAGGTGCTCACAAGCTTAAAACAAATTTTTAAGTAATTAAAATTTACATTCTTTGTTTTTGTAACTAAAAGACTTCGAAAGTCTTTTTTAATCTTCTTTTTTCAAAGTTTTTTCGGTAGTTTTTAACAGAGGAATCGAAACAAGGTATTTTGTGTTTGACAGGGGCTCTTCCGAGCTTCTAAAAAATTATGAAATGTTGGAATGTTATGAAGCTTCCTATTATTTGCAGAAATAATGAACTACATCTAGTCACCTGCTTAGAACGTCAGCTTTTCAAGTTTTTGATAATAGTTTTTCACCTGTGGAATCCAACCAAGAAAGTCTGGTATTAACAGGTGACACTTAAGAGCATAAAGAAAATTGTCATGTATGGGTGGGTCGACGTTTCTTCAAAAGATTTCAAACCAATTGAAACAACCCCTATTTTACAGCGAAACCGGGTAATTTTTCGAAAGAGGGTGATTTTATTGAATTTTAGTAAATTTAAGGGATTATTTAGCGGGATTCCACATTTAATAGAGAACTGACATTTTTTTCTGATCTTTTGGTATCAATTACTATCAGTATCACGGAAAACTTGGCGAGTTTTCGAATTTGGGTGATTTTATTGAATTTTTAATATTTAAGGGATGAAAAAGGTGAGTTCTACTTTCGCTAAGGGGTTGAAACTTCTTTAAGCAGTTCGTAGGGTTATGTCCAACTATTTTCTGCCATAAAATAGCAGCTTTGGTACGTTTGAAAAAAAAATTTTTCGTTATTCGTAAACGTTAGGAACTTCATATCTTAGATGAATTCAAAAGAATGATTTCAAATTTAATTTTAATTGATGAGTGAACTAATTGATGAAGCTGCAAGCACTCAATAAAAATTTTACAGAAATCAAAATTAATTTTTTTTAAATTGAAGTTATTGGCCATTTGTAAATAATATTTCCTTTGTTTTTACATCGCTCTGACATTCCCTCAGGAATGTCAGAGCCCTCCCTCACCTGAAGGCTGTTGCCTACGCGACACCGCTGGCACCAGATGAGGTTAAGGCAGAAAGGGCGGTGGTTGAGAGGCTTAGGGAAGCCTACGCCGCCTTGACTTCGGCAATGATCCACAGTGCGACCCAAGATCTCTGTCGACGCAGCAAAGCTTGCTTGAATATCGGAGCGCGTTAATTCGAGCAAATCTTAAAGCATCCTGGTCGATGAATCCCCCCCCCCCCAATCGTATACCGTTTATATATATTTTTTATTTTGTGATATTTTGTGTTCAGTTTACTTAAAATTAAATAAATAGAAATAATTAAAGTTTTCATAAAAATGTTTTTGACATAGTCCTAGTTCAGACCAAATTACATTCCAAACTTCCAAACTTTTTTTATGGTACCTTTGTGACATTGTACGTTCTTTAAACGTAATTTTGCCTAACTGTACGTTTCTGGGATATTTGAAAAATATTTTATAAACATATTTGACACTTTTGTCGAAAAAACGTTTTTAGTACGTTATAAAAACGTTTTTTGTCAATTATGCCCACTCGGGATATCGTAAAGATTTCCATTTTTGTACGCGAATAATCCAACGATTTTTCAAAACATTTCCCAATCCTTGAAGTCAGTACGATTTTCCAGAGTGAGCGGGGAATAAACTTCCTAGATTTTTAAACACAAAGGTCTTTCGGAGTACAATAAGACAAAAAATGCACATGACTCTAAAAGATTTTATGATTAGAAAATTAGGGAAGAAATTCCACGTTCACCTTGGAGAATAGTAGTGATTTCAAGGAGTTTGAGAAATTCTGAAAAAATGTTGTAGATTGATAACTGTCTCTGTTTTGCATTTATTTCCACTAGAATGACTCGGAATGTTTTAAGTCTTTAAAAATAGTCTTTAGTAGTCTTTAATAGTCTTTAATAGTCTCAAAAAGTCTTAAAAAGTCTTTGATAGTTTTCAAAAACTTTTGCAGTACATATCTCGTAGAAGCTGGAAAATAGAGGTTCAAGAACTTCTCAAAAATCGCTGGTCCGCCCCGGTAGATTAATGCGTATATTTGTTCAGCATTTTTTCTTTTAGAAGCGATTCGAAATCTTTTAGTCTTTAAAAGACTGAACAGTTAATTATTCGATGATGACTCACCCCTTGCATTATCTCGAATTTTTGAAAAATTCTCCTTGCAATTTTTGAATGTTTAAATCTTCTTGAATGTTTTAGAATGCTTTAAAATGTAAAAGTTTGAATCTATATTAATTCTGAGTAGTGCATATTTTGAATAACGAAGAAACGAAACGGGTCCAGTTTTGACGTAGCCACCATCGCAAATTGAAAAAAAAATAACTCTAATTACAAGTCATGAAACTTGATTATTTTTTGTGAAAAAACACTACATTAAATCGCCTTTTTGAAAAGTCTGTTACCCTAGATTTTTGGGTTGTTTTTGGAATACAAAATCGGCACAAGGGAGTCTGGTTTTGATTGGGGACTTTCACTAACTTTAAATAAAATTTTTAAGTATTAAAAGGTCATGAAACTTCCTATTATTTACGGAAATAATGAACTGCTATTTAGAAAATAGGGTTTCTCAAATTTTTCTAGGTGGTTTTTTATCGGAAGAATCCATTGAAGAGAGTCTGGTTATGACGGCGGAATGTCACAAGCTTTTAAAAAATAATAAGTATTTAAGAGTTACAAGCTTAGTTTGAATAAACAAAAATAACGAATTAGTTTTGATAAACTTTTTCAATCGTCTTTTTCTGAAGTTCTTTCAGTAATTTTTCGACAGAAGAATGGAAACAAGGGATTTTGTTTTTGCGCAGAAATAATAAACTACATCTAATGACCCATTTAGAACGTCGTTTTCGCAAGTTTTTAATGATATAAATTAGGCTGGGGAATCCAACCAAAAGAATCCTTTTTGGCAAGAAGCGCTTACGAGCAGCAAGAAAATTGTTAATTATTTAAAATTTACAATCTTGGTTTTTGTAACCGAAAATAAGGAACTAGCATTGATAGACCTTTTTAACGATTGAATTTTTAACGATTGATCTAGCCAAAGCTAGATTCTTGTTTTGGTTACAAAAACCAAGATTGTAAATTTTAAATACAAAGCAATTTTTTTACGCTCGTGTTCCCCGACAAAACCGGGCTCTCTTCATTGGATTTTGCGGACGAAAAACTAGTGAAAAATCTTGGGAAAGAAACGATTGAAAATGTCTATCAAAGCTAGTTCCTTATTTTTTGTTACAAAAACCAAGATCGTAAATTTTAAATACTAAGCAATTTTCTTTAAGGTAGAAAGTGCCCCGTCAAAACCAGACTCCCTTGATTGGACTCTGCATACGAAAAACTACTGAAAAAACTTGAGGAAAAGACGATTGATAATGTCTGTCAAAGCTAGTTCCTTATTTTCGGTTATAAAAAGCACGACTTTAAATGTTTTTAAATTCTAAAGAATTCAACGTTCGTTCTCATTGCTTCAAAACTTTTAAAAATTCTTCAAATGAATTCAGAACTTTTGAGGGGAATTCTACGTAATTCGAGAGAATTCCGCTGAAATCAAATAACGATTACATCTTCATTGAGTCGAATGAATAAGCTGTCGAAATAATTTGACTAACTTGGAAAAAATTAGGAATAGTTCTACGGAGTTAGTAGAATCCTAAAGAATTCAGAGGAATTTGTAGAATTTATGAGATTTTCAATTACAAATAACTCAACATGTATTATCGTAGCTTGAAAAGTATTCAAAAATCTTTTGATTAATTCAAAAGTATTGAATATATTTATACAGAATTTAATGGAATTGTGTGGAATTCAAATAAAGGGTACATCTTACTTTAGTCGTACTTACGCCAAATCTCTAATTTGACTTATTGGGAAGTAATTAAGAAAGGTGGTATGATTTTATTAGAATTCAGAAAAATTCGGCAGAATTTATATGATTTATGAGTCTTTTTACCTATTCTAAACTGTTGGTTGCGTATTTTTATAGTGGGAAAAGTATTTGAAATTATTTAAATTAATTTTAAAGTGTTGAAAGGTATTACACAGAATTCGTGACAACTTTGCAAAATTCAAAAGACGAGTACATCTTCATTTACTGGTAGTTAGGCCGTTCACCTAATCTGACTTATTGGGTGCGAATTACTAAATTTGCGATGTATTCAGTAGAATTCAGCGAATTCAAAGGAATTTGGAGTATTTAAAAATCTTTAAACTTCAAATAATTTAATCTATATTCTCGTAGGTTGAAAATTATTAAAAACTCTTTAAATTAATTTAAAAATTTTGAAGAGAATTCTACTAAATTCGTGAGAATTCTGCGGAATTCAATTCATAAGTACACATCCATTCACTGCTACCTTAGTAGTCGACTAACTAGACTAATTGTGAAAGAATTAGAAACACTGCAATGATTACATCAAAATTCGGAGAATTCCAGAGAATTCAGAGGAATTTACAGTGTTTAAAAGTCTTGAAATTCCAAATAATCCAATGTATTTAAAAGAGTTCAAGGTAATTACAAAATTTAAAAGTAATTATTCCTACAGAACTCGGGAGAATTCTGCGGAATGCTAAGAATTCAGGAGGATTCTACAGAACTCAAACAATGCGTGCATTTTAACTAAGGTAATTAACTCGTCGAGCAATATTTTTTAATTTGGTTGCTACGAAAAAGATACTTTTTCATTTTCGAATCTCGTTTAGATGTAGAGTTTCACCAAAGAGTCATAACCTCCTACAAAAATAAACGGAGGGGAAATTATACGATCTGAACTTGTATTCTCACACACTCTCAGCGATAGCACATGGACAGTTGGCTATCTAACGCATATTTTTGATTGGTAAACCTTTAGTTGCTTATTACTCCGTAATTATGCATTTGATTAAATTTTTTGATATATCATTTTTTATTTAGTTTTTCACAAGGAATCAGAACTTGGACACCCTGTAGAAAAAGAAAAGAAAACCATGAATAAAGAGGATCGAAAGGTAATAAATTATTCATCAACTTAATGTTAAAATATATTATTTACCCCCGCCCTCTGTAAAAATGTTGTTATTCTCACATACATCCAAAAGCTTATTAAAAAAAAATAATCAAAACCTATCTTAACGATAATTTGAATCTAACTTGGAAGTTTTTAGAAATCTAAACTGAAGCTAATTTTCAAGTTTTAATTATAATTAATGAACAAGTACAAGTTAACTTAAAATACTAATTAAAATTCAATTAAAACTAAGCTAAAACTAACCTGAAAGTAATAAAAATCTTAACCAAAGCTAATTATAAAATAACATACAACTAATTTGAAAGGACAAGTTAAAATTAACTAAAATTAAATAAAAACTAATATGAAATGAATCTTAATGCAAATGGCTTCCGTTTCCAGTACCGGTAGTAGATTCACGGTGGTTTTTGGTGTGTTAATTTTTTGGCTAGTAAGAAAGGAAAAGGGAAGTGAGAGTTGAAATTGTGGTGAGTAAAGAAGGTAGGGGTGAGAGTTTGAGTGAGATCGAAGGGTGTGGATGAAAGAGCGAATGTGGTGGAAAAAATGAAGGATAAGGGCTGATTTGGAGATAAGGTTGAATTTGACGTGGCGAAAGGTTAGGTGAGAAGGAAGTGACGTAGTGCGAGTCGTGCTCAGTAGATAAAGTAGGATGTCCATAACACGGAGTCCTGACAGAGGGCGGCAGAAAAGCGTTGCGAGAGAGAGTAACGGGTCGGAAGAGGAGATGCGGGAGAATAGAGTGAGTGGAGAGAAGGTGGGCATACCATAGAGGCAAGCTGTGAGAGTAGTGGTGACGAGCGATACGGGATGCCGGTTAGGGGTGAGGGAACCGAGGCAAGCACAGTAGGTCGAGTGTCAGGCAATAGGCGACGTAGACCCACGAACCTACAAAGATTAAATAGAGCTGCACAGCGTTCGCATAGTGTAAGATCGATCAGTTTTATTGACGATTGGAGAAAAAGTGCAAGTGCAACAAGCAGCGAAGGGATGTTTAGCGGTGGGGAGAAATCAGCAAAGGGAAAAAGGAAAAGGGAAGAGGGGAATGAAGATATAGAGAGGGAAAAATAAAAAAGGATGAAAAGAAAAACACCGGAACGAGAAAAAGAGGAGGGGAACTTGCTAATAAAGATTCAAGCAATGTTTACAGGATTTAGGGAGGAAACATATGGAATGTTGAAGGATATAAAGAGGCAAGGGGGCGAGTTTAAGGAGGAGGTACAAAAAATACGAAAGAAATGGGAAGAGTGGGAAGAGATATGGAAAGGCGAAAAAGAGAACGTGTGGAAAAAATGGAAAGCATAGAAGGGAAAGAAAGAAGGGAAAGCAATAGAAGGCGGGGTGAGTTTGCATGTAGAGAATGAGAGGTTACGTGGTAGATTAACACAGGTTGAAAGACAAATAGAAGGGGAGCGAAGATCAAAAAGGAAAAAAAATGTAATGATCAAGGGACTGAAAGTGAACAGTGAAACTGGAGAGGAAGAGGTAAAGAATCTGATGAGATATATAGGAGCACAAGTGAGTGTGGAAAGGGTAAAGAGAGTAGGAAGAATCAAGGAAGGAAGGGAATGTATGTTTCTGGTGACATTAGGGTGTGATGAGGATAGCTTTAAAATAATGGGAAAAAAGAAGTTGTTAAAAGGAAGAAAAAAGAGAATAGAAGAAGCTCTGACCTCATAGGAAAGGAGAAGAAAATGGTTAATTGAGCAGAGGGCATGGGCGGAAAGAAGGAAAGATAGCAGGGTAATGGTAGGGAGAGATAGAATTTGGGTAAACGGAGAGATGTGGATCTGGGACGAAGAAATAGGAGAATTGATATTAGGGCAAACAAGACAAGGTAAGGAGAAGGACAAAAAACAGGGAAATAAGAAGGAAGGAAACGCGTCGGGGTTTTCAAAGTAAAGAAAGGGCTAAAGACGAGGGCGCGAAGAGCAGGAGGAGAAGACAGAAGCGTGAAAGTGGCGTTCTGGAATGTCTCAGGATTAAAAAACAAGGATGAGGGTTTCTGGGGGAATTGACAAAATCCGATATAATAATGATGAGCGAAACCTGGGTGGAGAAGAAAGATTGGAAAGGTATAAAAAGATTGTTACCGAAAGCCTACGTGTGGAAGATGCAATCAGCGAGAAAGGATCACATGAAAGTGAGAGGTATGGCGGCATGGTGTCAGGGGTAAGAAAAGAAATGTTGCTAGAGGAAGAAAAGGGAGAGTATGTGTAAGAAGAGGGCGGCACAATGGTGAGAAGAATAAAAGTAGGACTAGTGGTTGTGGATGTTATTTGCGTGTATAGGAAAAGCGGAGAGGAGGGACGATAGAGAACAACAAAGAAATGCACGGAGAAAAAGGGGGAGGGGTTGGTATTGATAGGGGTGACTTAAATGCGTGGACTGGGGAACAAGGAGGAGAGGTGTGGGAAACGAAAAAGGAGACTTGTTAGGAGAAGTGGGATGGTTTATTTGTAATGGCAATACCAGAGGGGACGAAGAAGGGGAATTCACGTACGCTGGTATAGAAGGGACCGTACTAGACTATATTTTGGCAGAAGAAAGAATAAGGAAGCTAATGGTTGGAATGGAAGTTGGCAAGGAAATATGCTCACAGCACTTTCCATTGATTGCGACATTGAAAAGTGGAGGTTCGAAGCGTGCGAGAGGAAAGGAAAAAAGAAAGGAGGAAAGGAAATTAAAAATGGGTAGGTCGGGGGAGGAAAAGTTGAGAGAATTTCAAGAAAAAATAGAAAATTAGGATATAGGGAACATGGAAGAGGAAGGAGTAGACGCGCAGCTAGAAAAACTTTAAGGAGTCATTGTTAAGGTAAGGGAAGAGGTGAGACCGAGAGAAAAAGGAGAGGGAGTTAGGAGAGGTTGGTAAGACGATGAGTGTAGGGAAAGTAAAGATAGGATGGTGGAGAGTGTAAGAAAATGAAGGAAAGGGGAAATAGAAAAAAAAGGAACTCAACAGAAGAAAAAGAAAACACGCAAGAATGATAAAGGAAAAAAGGCAGAAGGAGAAAGAAAGGTACATGGAAGAGGTAGAGAAAGCGGTAAAGGAAGGGAGGGAGTGGGAAGTGATAAGCAGGGAAAGAGAAGGAAGAAAGGGTATAAATTTTGAAATCGAGATGAAAGAGTTGAAGAAGTATTTTAAGGGTCTGTTGGGAGGTGTGGAAAGCAAGGTAAAGGGAGAAGGAAGAAAAACAGTAATGGGGATGTGGACAGTGAAAGCGAGATTAGTAGAGAAAAGGTGTATGTGGCGATTGCAAGGCTGAAAAGAAACAAGACCACAGGGCAGAATGGTTTGGAAAATAAAGCACTGAAATACGGAGGGATACGGGTAAAAGAAGAGATGTGAAGCATTTGCAACAAAGTTTGAAAAGGAGAAGGGTGGCCGGAGGAATGGCAGACAGGGCTGGTAGTACCTTTAATTAAAAAAGTAAATGACAAACGGGTGGAGGAATACGGAGGTATTATACTCATGTCGGTGGGATATAAAATTTATGCGGAAGTACTTAGAAGGAGGTTGGAAAGACAGGTGGAAGAAAACACACAACCAAACGGGTTTTAGGAAAGGGATGGGGACCATAGACAACATCTACGTGCTAAACTATTTAGTCGATAATAACCTAGGGCGTAAGAATGGGAAATTAATTGCACTATTCGTATATTTTAAGGCAGCTTTTGACTCAGTTCATAGAAGGGTGTTATGGAAGACTATAAAAGAGAGAGGACTATACGAAAGTTTAATAGAGAGGATAAAGGAAATTTTTGTGGAAACTAAGATAAGAGTGAGGATAGGAGAAAAGAAAGGAGAGGAATTCTGGACGGAAAATGGGTTCAGGCAAAGGATGCCCGTTGAGTCCACTTCTTTTTAGTGTTCTTCTGGCAGACTTAGAGGAGAACATGGTGATGAAAGGGAAAGAGGGAACAATATTAGAAGCAGGCCGAGTGTATTCACTGGCATACGCAGATGACGCAGTATTAGTAGCGGATGATAAAAGGGGAATGAATCTGATGATGAGTGTGTTCGAAGAGTATGTTAGAGAAAAGGGTTTAACAGTAAACGTGAATAAGACTATAATGTGTTTTAGAAATAAAAAGTATAATATAGAATATGAATAGAAGATTAATAACGTAGTGGTAGAGTTGGTAGAACAGTTTTGTTTCTTGGGTTTTTGGTTTGAAACGAGAGGAGGATGTGAGCTGCAGGCGAGAAAGAGATTAGAAAGTGCGAATAAAGTGATAAGACAAGTATGGGGGATAGGTAAAAGAAGGTTCAAGGATGACTGGAGAATGAGAATGTGGATGTTTGATGTGCTAGTATGGTCAGTGTTAAGCTATGGGGTGGAAATTTGGGGTTGGAAAGAGCATAAGAAAGTTGAAAGTATGCATGAGAGATTTTTGAGATAAGTCATGGGGGTGAGTTGGAGCTGTCCAGGTTATATGATGAGGGAAGAAATCGGACGAGAAAAAATGATTGTCAGGCAGCTGAAAAGAGCCTGGAACTTTAAAGAGAAACTGAGAAGAGGAGAGGTAAGCAGAATTGCACAAGCGTGTGCACAGGAGGTTTTGGATAAAGAGAGGAGGGGTAACATGGGACGTTCGACATGGGGGAGGAGAGATATGAAATGCGATTTGAATGTGGAATGATAGTGAGGGGTAGAGAGTGACAGAAAATAGAGGAAGAGATGACAGCAAGGCAAAGAGAGGAGAGATGGAAGAAAATCGTGGAGACAATGTACAATAGCTGGTATAGAATGGTTAAGATGCAGGGGGAACCAGAGTATCTGAGAAAGATTAGGAAAGAGAGAAAATGGAAGAGAGTAGTGAGGTTCAGGATGAGAGAGGGGGTAAGATGCATGTCCTAGAGAAGTGTAGAGGTAATGAAGGGAGAAGGGAAAGCGTGGAAGGGAGAGTGAGTTGGATTCTGAATGGAAATGGTCAGGGAGAAGATTGGATAAAGAAATTGGAAAATATGAGAGCGAGAGAGAGCTGGGGGCCAAAAAATGACTCCTCAAGAAGAATTAGAACGTAGTGTTGCGGAATGGAATCCAATTGAGATTGATAATGGTAAGGAGAAACGGAAGCCCACAGCAAGTTCGCAAGCGCTTAAAAGTTAGACTAGTAATTAGTAGCGAATAGAGGGTAAGATAGTATATAAAGCTTGTTTCTAAAATATATTAATGGATATGTAAAGACTCTCAAACCCGTAAAAGGAAGGGAGTATAAACAAATAAAGGAATAAAGGAATCTTAATTCTAATCTAAATTAAAGCTAATTAACAATCTAAGTAAACTAAAGTTAATTAAATATAAAAACCAAAGCTTATCATAATATAAATCAGAAGTGATCAAAAATCTGAACTAAAGCTAATTATAAATCTAAACTACAGTTTAACAAACATTTAAACAGAAGCTTATTTAAATCATACTTAGAAGTAACTAAAAATCCAAACTAAAGCAAATTAAAAGGAACAATAAAAGTTAACTTGAAAGACTAACTAAAATTAATTTAAAACTAGTGCAAAATTAATCATAACGCAAATAAAAAAAATGTTGTTGAAAGCTTGTAACACCTCTCGTGCTCTTCGAATACTCTCATCATCAGATTCATTCTTCTTTCATCATCCGCTACTAATACTGCGTCATCTGCGTATGCTAGTTAATACACTTTGCCTGCTCCTAATATCTTCACCCTTATCTTAGTTTCGACAAAAATTGCCCTTATACTCTCTATTAAACTTCCGCCTATTCCTTTCTTACGCCCTAGGTTCCTATTGACTAAATAGTTGAGTACGTAGATGTTGTCTGTGGTCCCCATCCCTTTCCTAAAACCCGTTTGGTTGTGTGGAATAATCCCCTTTTCTTCCACCTGTCTTTCCAACCTCCTTCTAAGTACTTCCGCATAAATTTTATATCCCACCGACATGAGTGTGATACCTTCGTATTCCTCCACCCGTTTGCCATCTCCTTTTTTAATTAACGGCACTACCAGCTCTGTCTGCAATTTCTCCGGCCATCCTTCTCCTTTCCACATTTTGTTGCAAATGCTCCACATCTCTTCTTTTACCCCTTTCCCTTCGTATTTCAGTGCTTCATTTCCCAAGCCATTCTGCCCTGTGGCCTTGTTTCTTTTCAGCCTTGCAATCGCCACATACACCTCTTCTCTACTAATCTCGCTTTCACTGTCCTTATCCTTGGCTACCGTTTTTCTTCCTTCTCCCTTTACCCTGTTTTCCACACCACCCAACAGACCCTTAAAATACTTCGTCCACTTTTCCATCTCGATTTCTTCACTTATACCCTTCCTTCCCCCTCTTTCTCTGTTTATCACTGCCCACTCCCTCCCTTCCTTTACCGCTTGCTCTACCTTTCTTGTACCTTTCCTTCTCCTTCTGCCTTTTTTCCTTTATCATTCTTTCGTGCTTTCTTTTTCTTCTATTGAGTTCCTCTTTTTCTATTTCCCCTTTCCTCCATTTTCTTACACTCTTCTCCACCCTACCTTTACTTTTCCTACACTCATTGTCCCACCAACCTCTAATAACTCCCTCTCCTTCTTTTCTCGGTCTGACCTCTTCTCTTACCTTAGCAATAATATCTTTCAGTTTTTCTAGCTGCCTGTCTACTCCTTCCTCTTCCATGCCCCCAATATCCTTATTTTCTATTTTTTTTGAAATTCTTTCAACTTTTTCTCCCCCCACCTACCCATTTTCAATTTTCTTTTCACCTATCTTTTTTTCTTCCCTCTCGTACGCTTCGAACCTCCCCTTTTCAATGTCGCAATCACCGGAAAGTGCTGTGAGCATATTTCATTGCCAACTTCCATTCCAACCATCAGCTTCCTTATTCTTTCTTTTGCCAAAATATAGTCTATTACGGTCTTTCCCATACCTACGCCCGTGAATTCTCCTTCTTCCTCCCCTCTGGTATTGCTATCACAAATAAACGTACAGTTCGCCGCTCGGTCGGTAAATGACGTCACGGCCCATTTGGTTTATGACCATTTTGGTTCAAGGTCGGTAAGTTAGAATCTTGTCGTATCGACTGGAGCACAATTTATGTTTGTAATCTGAATTATCGACTGAGGGCAATATCAGAGGAGGGTTATACCGACCGAGGGTAATATCGATTGTTGCTAACTTGCGGGGGGGGGGGGTGCTTTCTATTGGCATGTAGCGTCGCGGCCCTCCTGGTTCAATGTCGGTAATCTAAGACTCTGACTTATTGACTGAGGTCTAGTTCATGACAGGAATCTGCAGTACCGGCCGATGGTAATATTGACTGAGGGTTATATTAACTGAAGGCATTATCAACCGTCGGTAACTTTCATCGGTTGCGCGATCTGTCGGCAAATTACGATATGACCAATTGTGTTCCAGGTCAGTAATGTAGAACCCCGATGTAGCTAACAAGGTCTAGTTCATGTCAGAAATCTGCATTAGCGACCGAGGGTAATATCAACTGTCCTTATCTTGCATCAGTGGTGCCACCTGACGACAAGTGACGCATTTAGTTCCAGATCAGTATGGTAGAACCCTGATATGTCAACCGAGGCCCAGTTTATGTCAGAAATCTGCATTATCGACTGTTGGTAATATCAAATGTCGGTAACTTGCATGAGTGGCGCCGTGTAATGCCAAGTGGACCATTTGGTTCTAGGTCGGTAAGGTAGAACTCTGATGTAGAAACCAAGGTCCAGTTCGTTTCAGAATTCTGCATTATAGACTGGTGGTAATATCGACTATCGTTAACTTGCAACGCTGGCACCATCAGTCGGCTAGTGAAGTCATGACTTATTGAATTCAAGGTCGGTAAGGTAGAACCCTGATGTAGCTACCGAGACTCAGTTTATGTCATAAATCTGCATTATCTACCGAGGGTAATATCAACTGTCGGTAACTAGTATCAGTGGCGCCATCTGACGACGAGTGACGTATTGGGTTCCAGATCGGTAAGGTAGAACCCTGATATGTGAACCGAGGTCCAGTTTATGTCAGAAATATATATATTCGACTGGTCGTAACTTGCGACAGTGGCGTCATCTATTCGGGCAGTCCACATTAGGCATCTACATTACCGACTGACTTTAGACGGTGGCGCTATCTGTTGTTACATTGGGAATCTGCATTACCGACTGACGGCATTACCGACTGACGGTAGCTTAGCATGGATTGGAACTTTGCATCAGCCTTGCAGTAGTCGCGCCATTTGTTGGTACATTAGGAACCTGCATTACCGACCGGTGGAATTACCGACTAAAGGTAACTTAGGATGGATTTGAAGCTTGCAGCAACCTTGCGGTAGTGTTCCAGAATCCCCATAGCTATACTATTATGCAGTTTTTAAAGCACTAGGTCTTCGACAACTCTACAACATATCCGAGTTTTTGATAAAAGGTAGTACAAAAAGTAGAATGTATGGTGCGCGGGCATATAAGGATTTTTTGACTTGCCTTCGGCTCGTTCTGCACCTTATCCTCGTTAAAAAATCCCTATATATGCGTCCTTGCTACACAAATAAATAATTTCACAATCTTTTGTATGATACAAATTTTTTTGAAATATTCGTAATTTCTCCTTAACGCTTCCCAGTAGAAGCAAGAATTTGCAGATGTCTTTGCGACATCTTTACGACATCGTTAAGACGTTGCAAAAACACCTTATGTCCACATCTAGTAATGCAGGTCAAAACGAGAAATTCATTTGTCCCGCTCGATGTCATGTCGTTTCGGATTAGATGGTATCCGCAAAAAACCTAGCAGCTCCTCCCCCTTAGTAAATATTTGCCCTATCGGCAAAATTTTTTTTCCACAAACTACCATCCAATAAGACTACACTCTATTTAGGTTTGACTTCAATCGAAAAACTTCGTTTTTCTGAGTGGGAACATTTAATAAATAATCCCCCATATAATACATAATATATAATATTTAATATATATATATATATATATATAATATTTATTTTAATATTAAATAATAATATTAAACAATATTATTTTAATTGTTTTCATTAGATAGAATGTAAGAAAAAGTCTAGAAATTCATTTTTATAATCATACAACTTTGCAGTAAAGTTAAATAAACAAATAAAATGTATCGAGAATTTTCATGTTCCCATTCTACTTTATTTTTCCTTTTAGCGCAAGAGAAGGTAAATGAGAGAAAGATGCTTTTCAAATATAAATTATTTAAAGGATTACGATGTATAGTGTGATTATTTCAGTCTTACGGTCATCATAAGTAACATGCAATAAAAATGATGTGAGTCCAAATTT